>QRFB01005812.1:24508-37409 GCA_008931105.1 Oenanthe javanica
TGTATATATATATATGTGTGTGTGTGTGTGTGTATATATGTGTGTATGTATGTATTATGATTTATATTAGACATATTTTAGACACTTATTATTCTACTATTTTTGTAATTTCAGATGTGTTTTTCTAGTATTTTCTGGATAGGATCAGATCGGACGACAGACATTTTTTGTTAATTGGAGTGTACGATCTTTACTTCGGGCAAACTGTTTTGTGTATTGTAATGTACCCATATCGATTAAAGTGGAATACAAATAAGTTTTGTTTCATGTTCTTTTTTGGGATGTTTCTCTTCTCAATATTTAAGATTTTATTATCTAAACTTCCGGATGAATTTTTGCATGACTTTCGGTTAGATGATAAACTTATGGTATGAAAGAAACTCTTTTTTTCCGTTATTGTATTTACATATAACTTATTTATGAGTATGTGTCTTTTGTCCAAAAAAAAAGAAAAATATTTGAGTTTGGTATCTTCCAAAAAATATGATTAAATCTACTGAATTAATTAAACTAATAAAAAAAGAGTGGAGTAGGGATAATACATATCTAATCATACACCTAACACTCACCCAATCTTATCTCCCCACGAGAATCAGTCCAAACTTCCATCTCACACGTGTGCATTTGCATGTCACTTACACCTTACGCGTGTCACCACCTCCATACTCGTCTCCCATTCTTTAGCCAACACCTTCCTAAGTTACTCCTCCCTCCATTCCATTCTCTCTCTCTCAAATCTTCCTCCCCATCATCTCTCTCTCGAGAAAATGGCTGATCGGAACACCGTCATGGTTTCTCAAAGACCACCGCGCTCCGGCTCCACTCACAGCAGTGAGTTCCTCCGTAAACTTCACGAGCATGCACCAAACTCAAGTCAGCTCGTGGGCTTCTTGACCCTTGTCATCTCCGGTGCTATTTTGTTGTTTCTTACTGGACTTACCATCACGGCTACTGTGCTAGGTTTGATTTTCTTTACGCCTTTGATTTTAATCTCGAGTCCAATATGGGTCCCGGTGGGGACGGTTTTGTTTCTTGCTATTTCTGGGTTTTTGTCGGTTTGCGGGTTCGGAGTCGGGTCAGTTGCCGCTGTGTCTTGGATTTATAGGTATTTTAGAGGAATGCATCCGGTTGGTTCGGATCGGGTTGATTATGCGAGGAGTCGGATTGTGGATACGGCAAGTCATGTCAAGGACTATGCTAGGGAGTATGGTGGATATTTGCATAGTAGAGTCAAGGATGCTGCTCCGGGTGCTTAATGGGTAGGGTGAGTATGTAGCATGAATGGGTGTGTTAGGAGTCGAGTCGGATAATGATCGATTTGGTTATTAGCATGATGTATTTACTATGGGATTAGTGATGCGGATTGCAATTAGAAGTTGTTTTTTATGTGGACTTGGGTGTATGAGATCTTTGAGTCGTAGCAAGTTTTTCAAGTGTTTATCTTTNGTAAGCAAGTTTTTCAAGTGTTTATCTTTCCTAAATTTTGTTTTCATTTAATCTCCGTTTGTATTTCAGTGTGACGTTCATCTTGGTGTAGGGCGAGTACGTGTGTATATATATATAATAACGACGTGCAAGTGGATAGAATAAATCCCAATTGACGACTGATACGTTGAAATGGATTATAGTTAGAGATTATGGATATTGTTACAATGCATAAATTTGTTTCTAGTAAAGATTTGAACTCAACTTTGGTAAAATAAAAATCGAGATTATTCAGAATACTGAAACTGAATACGGGATCGGTTTTACTGTAGTAAGTAGCCTCGGGGAGTTGCGTTTAATTACTCCCTCCATGCAATGTTCACTTTGTTATGTAGTTAAGAGCATGTTTGGATGAGCTTGTAGCTTATTTTGACTTTAAATTTATTTTGTCTTTTATATATTTTTTTATTTTGATAAAAGTTATTTATGTGTTATAAATTACTTATAAGTTATTTTTATTTTTATTTTTATATTTTTTAAAATTTATAAGTCAAAATTATTCAAATATACATTTTAAGTTCCCGATTTATCACTTTAAATCATTTTAAATTATAAGTCACAATTTTAAGTTTAGTCAAATGGGCTCTAAATTCATTCATCTTTAATTGTAATTTTAAAATGATATATAATTGTAAAAAAATTAATATTTTATATTGTTAAAAAATATATATAATTTATTTTAAAATGAATTTGTAGTTTTTTAAAATTATAAAAGAATAATTTTAAATTTTTAATCAAATATTAATTAATTTAATTTCAAAACAATCAAAATGGACATATAGGTCCCGCATCGATCTCAGTTGGCCAGTTCCTTTGGGACTTACCATCCTAAGGTGCCTGGTTCGAGTTGCACTCTCTTGATTATTTTTTAGTTATTCGTCTGTAGGTTACGAAAAGATGGAGTGATCGGAATTGTAAGGTTGGTAAAAGGTTGACAACTTTTCGTAATTTGTCAAAATGGTTATTATGAATCTTATATAATTAATAATTAATTAATATATGTTTATTTAATTATAGAAAGTAGGTTATTTAGAATGTAATTTTTTAATACAATATATGTATTATATCCTATTTATAATTGGAGTAAAGGGGTTAATGTGGTCGTCAGGTCGTACTGATCGTCACCCTAAAATATTGAAAAAAATTTTAAGCATATATATACACATATAAAATAAATATTACAAATTAAAATAATTAAAAATATAATAATATATTTAAACATAGGAAAATATTATACAAACATTCCCTTTTATATAACACATATATATAACAAAAATATTTTATTATATTAGTATATTTCTATAAATAAGTAGTATATATTAAAACAATTATATTGTAATTAATCTATATAGTTAATATTAAAATATTATTTTCACACTTAATATTATATAAAAATAAAAAAATAAAAGTTTAAAATAAAAATTATAATATATAAAATAAATTATTATAAAATTATAATAAATATACATTTAAATATTTAAAAAATAACCCTTAATTTAAGATAGTACATGATAATTTGATAAGAGAACTATTTTGACAATTCCATGTTCACAAATCTTAAGAAAAATGCTAGAGTCCCACAATTATTTCCCAAAAACATTCTCAAAAAACATTTGTATAATTTTAATTGGTTATCAAAACAATAAATGAGATGGACCCCTGGTGTATTCAAATTAATACACGAATTAAAACTTTTTATTCTGTCACGTCACTACTGCCACATCATTTTGAGAAAATATTTTGGAAATTTTATTTAATTACCTAGCATTACTCAAATCTTAAATGCTAAAGATAAGAAACCCATTTTGTATTCCGTATTTGGTGCGATTGATAGATTATCTATTATTATTATGAAACCCTATGAGCAAACGGACCTAACAAATAAGCCCAAAACCCCATATTATTCCATTTCCCCCTCATAACGCCGGCTGTTTCTATTTCAGGCTTTTGTTAGTTCATGGACGATTGGACGGGACCGCCACACGGGCTGGCCATGTTTAGATTATTTTAAATGAAAGTAAACTTGCTAGTACTCTCTCCGTCCAATTTTAATAGTTTTTTAAAAAAAATAACGTATATTAAAAAAAGTTACTTTGTGCGTATCATATTTATTATGACTATTTTATACTAAATAAAGTAAATTTTATATTTGAAATGATGAAAAAAGAGGACAAATTTAAATTTTTTTAAATTGAAAGTAGAAATGAACTATAATGAGATAATTTTTTTGTCCAAAAAAAGCTATTATCGGAGGGAGTATAAGATTGAGAGTCAGGGAGTATAAAGATTGAGAGTCCCTGATTTTCTCCTATGCATTTGTTTTTGTATGCACTTGAATTTAAATGATCAGGCTTGTTCATGGTCCACACTCCACATGGTGTATAAGTGTGATTTTTTATTATAAGCATAAACCAATCTACACATATAACTATAGATCATTTTTCAAACCGCATTCACAGCACACAACAAAAAAATCACAAAAATATGGCACGGGTTATGTGAATTTTATTTTTAAATTTTTTTATCATTACATTAAAATATATATTTAGATAAAATGCGAAATAGCGATTAAAATAATTATTTTAAATAATATGATCTAACTAAATATATTCACTAATGTTTTAAAATTTTAAAATAACTCATAAACTTAACATGGCAGAGCAGCTCTAACCTCAATTTTAATGTATGATGTCAAGATATCATGTCAAAATGAACCTGCGTATATATATCATAAATAAGCTAAGAAACTTTACAAGTTTACCTGTTTATTTGATTTGGTCTAGAATTGTCCCAAGTCCGTTCTTTTGACTTTACTCATCAGTTCGAGTCTATCACATTTTGACATTGATCGTGTCTGACTTCTTCAATTTTAGTATTTTTATTAAAAACAGTTCTTTTATTAAATTTGACATTATATAAATGGAACTATTCCTTTTTTAAAATTAACGGCATTCCATTTAGTTAGTTAAACACAGTCTCATTTTTTGTCGGTATTTTAGTTTAATTCAGTTTCAAATAAAAAAAGCTACGAAGTATTTTTTTTAATTGTATATTATTATAATTGCATCATTTTAATAAATAAATAAATAAAACTAAAAACGGAAGAAATAATAACTAATATCGTCAAATAAACGAAAGTTATTAGCCCGCTGAATAAAAAACCAATAAAAAATTATTACATAGACCGTCGGGCATACATCAAGTTGTAAAATCTATCCATAGAAACATTCTGGGTGGAGGCGAAGAAAGAGTAAAGGGTGTATTAATCCGGATTCTGCAGTATTTTTTTTTGAAAATTTGGGGTATTCAATCAGGATATTAAATAATATTTTAGAATCTGAGAGTATTCAATTAGGATTTTAAACTATACTTTAAAATCCGGGTGTATTCAATCAGAATTATTATTTTAATCAATGATTTAAAATCTTGGGATATTCAACATGGATTATTATTAATCTATTAAAATCTAGGGGTAATGAAAAATTTATTAACACGGATGGATTTTAAATATCCATGAATTATGTTAGATTTTCCTATATATTTTTTATGTTTCAAAATTTTTTCCCGATACGAGAGATTTTACTGAATTAAACGCGGACTCTATGAATTATGTATATAATCTATCGAGTCTACGTGAAATCTGAATCAAATATAATCAATAAAAATTAATAAATTATAAATAATATTTTAAAATCCGGACCAAATACATCCCTTTTATTCTCCACCGTTGTCAACTATGAAGAACCTCACATACGACGACGTCAGATAAATCATTATTTGGATAGTGACACACACTCCTATTAATGAAAAGTCAAAGGGTGGGCGCTTTTACGCAAAACAGACGACAGACCAGTTCTGTTTCACAATATTTAATTATTTCACATGACCCTCACTCCCTCTAACTTATTGCCAGAAGATTTTGTTCTCAACATGACCGTGGCTTGATTATAAATTTATAATTATAATTTATTATAATTAAAGAAAAGAAATCAAATGCAATTAATGGGATTTGTCAAAATTAAAAAGGAAAATAATTATAATTTAACAGAATATTGAAAAATGGTTGAAATTTAAAAACTAAATGAAACGAATAAAATATGTCAGAAGTCTTTTTTGCAACATATTCAACCAAAATGGTTCTAAAATATTCATGCGTATATTTCCGCTTAATCTCGAAGTTTTGTCCTTTCGTTTTAAGATCGTATAGTTTATTCATTCTATACGATGTAGAAATAAATGTTAGGTCGGATGCATTCATGTTTTATACATTATTATAAATATAAAGTTTTTTTTACCTCGCTATCCGGACAACTGTCGCATAGCTCGACTAATCCCGTCGATGACCAGCTCAATATCTCACCTCCAAGATCATTCACTTAAATCCGAATTGTAAAAAAATTATTTTGCGAAAGAGAATTATCGCTAAGATAAAGTTTTCAAATTAATTATTATTTATAAGTTAAAATTTAAAATTTATCTATAGATAATGAAAATAATATTTATAAGTAAAATAATTTAGCCCGAACTTAATGATCAATCATTTTACTAATTATACATATCCTCCATTTTTTTTTGCGACTAAATCGATCAAATAAATTCAATATACCAGTGTGAGTGCATACTGCTACTATTGCTTCTTAACATTTATTTTGAACTAAATCTTTCATCAACATTTTTTACTATATTCATTAGATTAATTACTCAAAAATACTTTTAAGGCACCAAATTAAGAGTTCATTTAATTTATACGACAAATACTTTAGAAATTATATACATATATATAATCTATATTTTAATTTTAAAAAAAAAATTTAAAAATAATAAAATTTACTATAATCAAAGTATTAAAAGTGCGTGTCAAAAGTCAAAACAACTTATAAAAACGATGAAACTAATAATAATTTCTCATTGGGTTGTGTACATCACTTAATTAATATATATAATTATGTCCATACATATATAAGAGCATTTCTCCTGGCAAATGCAAAATTTACCGAATTTCGAAATCTAAACAAGTCTATGCACATATTAATTTTACTGAAAAATTTAAAGCAAATTATACTTTAATATCATCCGAAAGTTGTGTACAAAATCAGAAACACTTAAAACTACACCACCGTCTTTCCTTAACCTACACCTTTCTTGCACATGACCTCGTAGATGTTTTTAACCTAACTTTATTAATTACATATCCATGCAGTAAAAAGAAATAAGCAACAGTAATAAAAAAAACTGATCTCATCACCAACCGAGTCTACTCTTATCTTTCTCCGATTTATAAGCATAACTCGGCAACGGACTCGCTCTTGGAGACCTCATCGGAGCCTCACTCAATTTATTCCCATTACTATCATAATATATCACCCCTGAAAAATCCAACGGCTCACATTTATCTCCCATCAAAATCGTTTTCTGCCAAATGCCACCATCTTCTCCGTCACTTTTCTTGGATTCACCGCTCTTTCTCTGCCGGAAATGAGTCGCTTTGTAGCTGATCGTGGCCATCACTTTCTTGGGTGCAATCTTTTTCGAGGTTCGAGTAGCGTGTTTGCTGCATATAAGCCAAAGTGAAACCACCGAGCCAAGGACCCCGGCCGCGAGTTTTGTTGACGCGCCGCCGTTGGGTTTATCTGCCGCCGGAGATATTGTTTTAGTCATTGGAGACTTCATTTCTATTCGTAATTTGTTTTGAAAGAGGAGAGTGTGTGGGGTGGTTTTATAGTGAGGTTGGTGACCGGTTATTTCCGGTTTGTAAGAACCGGTTTATGACTGGATCTTTATTGAATTATTTGGTGTACTGATAATGAGTCATTGAAAATAATTTTATTATTATTTTTGACCTGATTATGAGACCTTTGAGTTTTGAATCTTTCTTCAGCTCTCTAAATGAATATTGAATTTTAATTCATTTCTAGTAGTTAATTAATTATACTAGAAGAGTGGGAGGTACTATAATACGACCTTTCTTGTTATGAGAAATAAGACACTAGTATTAAATTTATAATTAATTTTAATTTATTCCATTATAAAGTTTTAATTATATATATATATATATATATATCTTATATATATATGACATTATTCTATAGAGAAAACTCATATATAGAGTTACGTAGAGAATTCTTTGGTTCTAATGTAAAATCTTATAAATAATTTTAAAATTTAATTCCACTATAAAATATTAATCATATATAATCTTCGTAAAAATTTAATCCTTAAAAAGTAAGAGAAAAAATTGATTTTTAATTTCATTCTATTGTAAAATCATTTTGAATGTATTTGATTCTACTATAAAATCAGTAAATTATTTTTTAATTTTTATGAGTGATTTTCAATATTTTTTCAAAGGAAAAATTTATATTAGTTCATTTTTTATTTATTTACATTTATATTTGATGAATAATGAGATAAATATATTTTTTATGTATATATATAATAATTCTATCTTTAACTTTATATAAAACTTTTTCTCTAAAATGCTACTCTCTCTCCATATATATGTATAACATCGTTATTACTCCACTAATACAAACGGCTAATTATAGGCTGATTTGTATAGTCTATTTTCTTATGCTCTCTGAGTTTAATTTTAGTTTTCAACACATTGTCTTTGTGTTCTTCATCTCTCTTTCTCTTACCGAATTCTAAAAGATTATTATACGATTGCAGATTTTACTCATATTATGCAATAGAATCACGAGCTCTATTAACAATTAATGCAATAAAATCACATGTTCTACTCGTAATTAATGCGTTATAAGGTAAGAATGAATTTTACTCGTTATTAATTAGAATGAAAAATACATAAATATCAAATTACAAAGAAAAAATAAAAACGAAAACATTACCTTTAAAATCGGAAGGCAATAAGCCCAAGCCCACCACAACCATTTCCAACTCCATTTCAGTTTTCTCAACACCTTCTTCGAAATTAGTGGCAACCAATATCCCGGGAAAAAAACACGAGTTATTTTCAATTTTAATTATTATTTTGTTTTATTGTTGAATATACGTATATACCCGTTATAAATTCTTTAAATGGAAGGGCTAACTAAAACATTGTCTTAAATGCATTCTTAAATCTTATTTGCATCGGTACGACTTTTTTTTTTTTACATCCGTACATGAGTATTCCATGAGGTGAACATGTAAACGGGCACTAATTCAAATATATTTCCCGTTAAGTCGGGTAAATCCTTTTTCGTAGAAATACAAAGCAACTACCTTATTTTCGAGGTCACAAACTTTTATCTACCAATACAAGTAATGATAATAAATCATTAATATCTATAAAATAGCTACATATGATCAAATTGTAATTTGGGGAAAAAAGGAGTTACATTATCCCCTTTATTGTTGATAATATAATATTTTTAAACAAAGAAGGCCCCTTAAATTAACTTGATTAACGGTTTTACATGAGTAATCCTCCTCTGCATCCTCTTCCGTTTATGTGTGTCTATATATATATATATATGAATGTGTATATGTATATGTATATTATTATATTTTTAATCATATTAATTTATAATATTCTTTTTATATGTATATATATATATACTCGAAAAAGTTTCGTATTTTTTTAAGGTAACTCGAATTATATATAAGATATACTTTTTTCACAATTATCATAACAAATTTACACTCTCTATTTAACAAAAAAATAGGCTCACTCATTTTATTCTTAAATCATCTCATCAACCTCTATATTTTTCATTAATTTTAATCATTACATTCCATTAAGGAGTCGTTTGGTTCATGAGGTGGTATCGGGTTGAAAAAGAATGGGGTTAAGGTGGTATGAGGATGAAGTATCATTTCTGATATTATGTATTTGGTTGAATGATGGAATGAATTTATTATTTAATATATCTTTTAATAAATAAAAAGAATATGTGTAGTTAATATGAAAAATAAATTACTATTATTTCTTGAATATAAAATAACATTATTATAATTTTTTATTTTAAAAATTAATGTGTAATTTTATAAATAAAAATAAAAGTAATAATGTTTTGATTTTATTTCACATACCCCATCTTTCTGAAATATGAGAAACCCATACCTTATTATGGGTTTGAGGTATACATTTTAAAATTAAAAATTTTCAACAAAATACTATAAGTCATGAACCAAATGACACATAAATTTCTTTATCCCCAACTTAGAGGTTATAATATGGATGATTGGAGAATAAAATAAGGGATTTCAAATTTATCCTAAACGCAGTCGAAATATAAAAAAAGTTGTAACTTTTGAAATTAATAGCATCACAGAGAGAGTCCCCTTACCTTAGAATATGAACCATTATATAAATACATAAACTACATGTATTTATCTCATTATTTAATAAATATAATCATAAATTTTAATTAATAAATTAAAAATAAAATTTCTTTGATTTATATGGAGAATCATTAAAAAGCACTCATATTAGTCCAAACTGATTTTATAATAAATTGAATTTATTCAAAATGATTTTATATTGGGGAATCCAACCTCAATCACTTAACACTACAAGAAATCCAAGTATTTTCGACTGCAAGAACGGTCGTCTTTAATTGAAAATCAGTCAATTTTGGTTAAAATCGACTGAAAATCTCGGTCGGGTTAAACCTAATCGGTTTTGGAAAAAAACGGTCGGTTTTAACCTTGTCCAGGGTTGACCACTACAGTCATGGCATGGGTCCATGATGACGTGATGACCCCACTTTACTGATGTGTCAGTGAAACTAAACAACTAATATTTAAAATTTTATAGCGGTCGATTTTATGACGTTCGAAAATATTCTTGTTTCTTGTAGTGTAACTAAACACCTAATATCGAAAAATTTACATTTAATTTTATCCTTGACGACCAAATCAGGTTAACTCCACTATTCCAATTATATATAGGATATAATTTTGTACTGAATCTTTCATCAACATTTTTTATTATATTTGTTATATTAATTATCAAAAGTATTATAAAGGCACCAAATTAGGTAACTTCATCGTTAATGTTGTTTAACGATGCATTCACATAAATAGTATAAACATTTCAATGTAGATTAATGTACAATATCAACAAAAAATTTTGGTTTAAAAAAAAAATATCAATAATAAATTCTCATTGTGTTGTGTACATCACTCCATAGTTTTTTTCGCAAATGCAAATTTTACCGCGGTCGGAATGTCCAAATCTAAACAAGTCTACGCACATATTCTATTTTCAAAAAAAAAAGAAGAAAAGTCTACGCACATATTAGTTGCAATTGGTATTATTTTACTGAAAAATTTAAAGCAAATTATACTTCGATATCATCCGAAAGTTCTGTACAAAATCAGAAACACTTAGAAACTATATACACCACCATCTTTCCTTAACCTAGCCCGTTTTTGCACATAACGACGTAGACATTTTTAACCTAACTTCCTTAAGTACCCATGCAGTAAAAAAAAACAACCAGCAGTAAAAAAAAATGATCTTATCACCTCACCAACCGAGTCTACTCTTCTCTTTCTCGGACTTATAAACATAACTCGGCAACGGACTCGCTCTGGGAGTCCTCATCGGAACCTCACTCAATTTATTCCCATTACTATCATAATATATCACCCCCGAAAAATCCAACGGCTCACATTTGTCTCCCATCAAAATCTCCCTCCGCCAAATGCCACCATCTTCTCCATCACTTTTCTTCGATTCTCCGCTCTTTTTCTGCCGGAACTGAATGGTTTTGTTACTGATCGTTGTCATCACTTTCTTGGGTGCAATCTTTTTCGAGGTTCGAGTAGCGTGTTTGCTGCATGTAAGCCAGAGTGAAACCACCGAGCCAAGTAAGCCGGCGGCGAGCTTTGTTGACGCGCCGCCTTTGTGTTTTTCTGGTGTCGGAGAGATTTTTTTAGTCATCGGAGAGTTCATTTTCTAGTTGTAATTTGTTTTGAAAGAGAAGAGTGTGTCTGGGGTGGTTTTATAGTGAGGTTAGTGACCGGTTATAGCCGGTTTTAGGTTACTTGTAAGAACGATTTATGACTTGATCTTTATCAAATTATTTGGTCTACTAATAATAGGTCATAGAAAATAATTTTATTATTGTTATGACTTATGAGACCTTTGAGTTTTGAATCTTTCTTCAGCTATTTGAAAATGAATATTGAATTTTAAATTTTGACTTTATATGGTAATTAATCAAAGAACTATCTCATGTATATATATTTGAGTTATCTAAAAATGAAAATTTGAAGAGTTTTTTACTCAGTTACATATTAAGAAAATAAACACTGATCAAATCATATTATTTTCGATGATTATTTTTTTAAAAAAAATGTTAAGAAGAGTTTCTCATATTATTAGACTAACACAGAGTAATACTATTATGAACAAATGTTCTTCATGCAAATCAACAGGGAATGCATTGAAAAAATTGAAGGTGGAAACATTTCTCAAATGAGCAAAAGTGTACCATATGTAGTCTGCCATATTAAATCTATGAAACTGAAAACTTATGATATATGGTATTAAATGCACAAGTAACTAATTAATAAATAATAAAAGTAAAGGATGAAACGTTAATTAATTGATCTGATGTCCGGCTTAGTAAAAAAAATTCAGATTCAAATTATATTAATTTAAATAGCATGCTCCGAAGAGAACTATCCCTATTTAAGTGGTTAAAACAACAAATTTACCTAAACAAACATGCATAAAGAGTATAAACACATAGGGTAGATAGATGTCTTCTTATAAAAATGGTTGAATTTCAGAAGAGGTCGAAGCAATTGCCTCAACATACATATTATAACGCTAGCTGCTCAAGTTTTAGTCTGTTGTAGGTTTTGATTTTAATTACCTAGCTATGTGTAACTATATTAATTGTACGTACGAACTTTATCTATACAAAAATGTCAGCGCTTAGCAAAAGAAAAAGTTGAATTTCGAAAATGAAACCTATATACAATTAGAACTTGCTTGAGGTCAATGTGTGTTATTGATCGAGTCAACGAGGAAGAGAAGAGGGTCTACTTTTAGAAAAAGAAAAAACAGCAGAGATGAGGTCTTATATATATATCTTCTTGTGTTCACATATCATCATAAATACATATGATAAGGGTTCAGATAGATTGCAGGAATTTTTATGGAAGGCCTACAAAATTAGTTTGCTATTTATTTCCCTCACCAATTGCTTTTCAACCATATTACATACACCACACGACAAGTATAAATTAATGGCAAAAGCAGTTTGGAAAAGCAAAATATTGTGATCGCTATAATTAATATTTTGTAGTTCAAATGAAGAAATGTGTTTTACTTGGGTAAAATATTGTATGGTGTGAAATTTGGTTTTGTGAATATTTTTTTCAGGAAATATAGTTATATATATATATATATATATATATATATATATATATATATATATATATATATATATATATA
>QRFB01005813.1:0-16590 GCA_008931105.1 Oenanthe javanica
GGATTTTTCTGTTATGATGTCTCATCATATCGTAACTGTCATCCTCATTAGTTACTCATACATCACAAGGTATCTTTATAACACTATGATTAATGCTTTTGTTAATTTTATTTATTTTTATATAATGCATTTAGTGTTATTTGACTTTAGTATTGTAAGGCTGAGGCTATAAACTATATTGGGTCTCTACATTCGGCCGGGGCTATAAATCCCTATTGGCTATACATTTTTCAGATGCTCCTGTTATTTCCTTGTGTGATAGGTTGATGCTATTAAATCGTATTGTCCCTACATTTATCAGATGCTCATCCTTGTGCAAATTCCCATGGTAGTTGTTGAGGTCCCCCCCTCCCAGATCCATGGCAGACTCTGCTGAGGATAAGGGTCTAGGTCAATGGTAAGGGAATAGCTTAGTCAAAACATTTACATAAAATAAAATACTTCCCAATCAAGCTAAACCAAAATTTAGTTATAATTCTCATAATTTCCCCAACTACTACTGATATGATTTTTAGCATCCTATATTACAAAAAAATATTTGGATGACTGTACTAAGACTAAATTCTTGCAAGTGAAATCTTTGTAGTTATAGTTGTAATTTGTGGTTGTGTGACAAATGATTTGCTTTGTGTTGAATTATATATAGCTTTATCAAGAGCTATTTCTTTTCTTTTCAATATGCATGCCTGATCTCTTTCCCTAAATTAAATTGTATCTTCATTTTTATATGAGAACTAGAGGAGACTTAATGAGCTTCATTTGCTGAGGCCAGTACTCAGTAGCAGTTGTTTTTGTGCGCGCGCCTGCGATGCACATTTGTGTGTGTTAGCTAGCATCACATCATGGATATTTTAATATATGTTTTAAGGCTTGTTCTGGAAACTAATTATGCCATATATTATTACTCCTTACTCCACAAGTCATAACTGGCCTTCAAAAAGTAACCAATATTAGAAGGAAAGTTATCAGATCATTTAACAAATTTTTGAAAGGGGTCTACCTACCTGTTAAAATAGCTCTCAATGTGGCCACTTTTTGGCAATATATATCCTGTTAAAATTTTGTTTTGTTTGGATTGAATACGATACGGTGAACTTGTAATGGACACAGTGGTAAAACATCTCATATAGGTTCTTTCGGATCGGGTCTGTTGTTCTGGCATTGCATGATGCAAGTGACATATTCATGGAAGCAGCCAAAGTTTTTAAATATTCTGAGAATGAGCTTGGAGCAAGTGTATTTTTTGGTTTCTTTGCTATTTCATGGCTTGTATTGAGGCTTATATTCTTTCCATTTTGGGTCATTCATGCTTCAAGGTTTGTCCTTGAAAAGATCCTTTTTCTTCAAAATTATTAGTCAGTACTATTATATCTGCTCCGTGACATGTTGGTTCTGTTTTAATTTCCCAGCTATCATCTCGCTAAGGTCTTGAGGCTATCAGAGGCTTATCACAAATCACTGTATTATATTTTCAACACAATGCTATTGACCCTACTCGTGTTTCACATATATTGGTGGATACTCATATGCTTTATGATCATGAGGCAGCTGAAAAATAGAGGGCAGGTTGGAGAAGATATACGATCTGGTACGCACGCTATTAGATCTCTTCTACTTACTTAGCAAAGCAAAATTTTATGAGGTGCAGTGGTGCAAACTTAATTTACCAATATAGTTTAAGAGTTATGGAGAACAACATTACCAATGTACCATCAATCTTTAGTCAATTATATTGACAAACCTTAATTATATTGACAAATCTTTGTAGAAGAGAAGTTTAAGGTTTTTGAGATTCTTTAACGTTATAATTACGTTAATATAACGTTAAAGAATCTCAAAAAACTTTAAATCTATATAGTATATAATGTAGACAAATATATATAATTACTAAAACGTTTTAAAGGTTTTTGAGATATAGATTTAAAGGTTTTTGAGATTCTTTAACGTTTTAGTAGGGGTGCATTATAAAATTTAGAACTCTGGGAAAGACAAGCGGAATGAGAAATCTATATCCCACCAAAAAACTATCTTTTACCTTCTGTCTAGTAAAAGGACATGGGTAGAAGATAGAGCTATTTGCCAGTGAAATGTGTGAAGATAGTTTCCGTGCTTGTCCTTTCACTACTAGTAGAAACAGGCACAAAGGAAACCCTAGAGATTTACATAATCTCTTTAATATTCAAAAAATTAGAGAAAACTACATCAGTATCATACTTTTTCCTGCAGTGGGACTTGGAGTGAAATCCAACTTGACCAGACAATTATATTTTTGAGCGACCCCTGAAAATTATCTTTTATCTCACTGCATGCTACATTTTTCTTCCATTTTTTCCAGTCCATGTCCACACATTAATTAATAGTGGTGGAACAATCTCTTCAAGACCCAAATTTAGTGGCAACTAATATACGGAGGAAAACAGTCACATGCCTACATTAAAAGCAACATGATTATTCAGTTTTGAGTATTAGCTTTTAATCCGTTCTGGTTTCATATAAAACTAGATATCTAATAACTTTATTCTATCTGAAAATAGATTCGGAAGATGATTAGTTGGACGGATCTGCACCTGCATAACTGTTCCGGATCTGCACCTGCATAACTGTTCCGGTGGAGATATGTTATCCCACCAGAGGATTACATTTGACTTGATTGTAGGTTTGTCGATGTATCTTTATGTTCACATATATGGTAGAATGGGTAGGAGCATTGAATATATATGACATCTTATATAGATCTGATGTACAAATGATAAGAAGTTAACAAAAGTTTTTTTTCCCTTGCAATTCTTACCAAAAGGGTATTTTAGTTCAGAATTACAGAAAATTCTATACTAGAGTCTATATATTCAGGTTCTTGGCATTTACAACTGTGGATTTACTTTTTAATTATTTGGCTTTTACCATTATTGTGTGCTCCGGAAAATGGACAGAGATCTTTCATAATCCAGGAAAATTTAATGTAATGCGAAAGCAGAGAGGAAAAAAGTGTCCGTTTTTTTCTTAGAATTTGAAATAGTGAAGAAAGTGCAACGTGTTTCTTGTTATTGATATAAGAAAATTTGAAGTAGCTACTGGTAACATTTTCACTTGTAGTAAAAAACGATATTGAAGAATTGCGTTGGTTCCCTTTCAGATACAATCTTAATCTTAAAACTGGAAGCCTAAACAGTTGGCACGAGCGAAATGAGGGGGAAATTTGTATTGTGACACTAAGAGCCTTTTCTCGACTTGAGTTGAAGGGGGTGGAATGTTTTGGGATATAATCACGTCATAAATAACCCAACAGTAAACTCTTCTTTTTAACAGTACAATTGTCTCTAACCAGGGGCCGTGCTGAGGCAGGGGTAATCAGACCCTCAAATTTAAACGGCCTTATATATATTTATAAATATTTTTCACAAAAATATTATGATTTATTAATAAAGTTGAGAAATATTGATATTATAATAAATGTAAAATTTGATAATATTGATATTTTTTGATAATTTATTTTATTAAAAAAAATATAATTTAATAATTTTAATGTTTGTTGAATTACATAAAGGTCCCAATTTTAAAATTTTGCACAGAATCCCATATATATATAGAGAGAGACAATTAAGGAGTTTCTCGCTGAGACTTACTATATATATAGAGAGAGAAAGAGAGAGAGCGCTATTGTCATTTGCATTTAAAAATAAATACATTATATCTTTTATTCTTCTCCTGTCATCCCAATTTCCATTTTCAGTTTTCTGTAACAATTGCATCAGAACCAATTAGATACTTTATCAGTTCGCTTATTTTATTAGTAGTAATTTTTTATAATCGTATTTTCAGTCCAGGCCTCCTCACATAGAATGGAAGAATCCGTTATTGACGGAATCAGAGCTTTTATAGAATGCGCCTACCTTCAGCTTTTCCTAATGATTAAGGGCTACGATGAGCAAATGCCAGTAGTACAGATATCCACGAATACCTAATAGGAGTTGAAGCTCATTTTCACGTGAAGAAGAATAGGCTCAGGCTAAGCTGCTGTAAGGGCGAGATATTTAACTAATTTGTACACTCCAAAAATTGAAATATAAATGAATGAGGCATTGTTGGCATAGTTTGTTAATTGATTCTAGGGAGAAAGATAACAAAATATTTTTTAATCTTATGGTGGAACACTTTGGTTGTTTAGAATTAAGTTTTTGATTCCTTCAAAATATCTTTCTTGAGCTTTTAAGCCAATGTTTTGTTCAATGCATGCTTGTATTGGAAACTGTCAAAGGAAGTGTATCTAAAGTCTAAACATAAACATTGTATCTTATGGTTATATATCCACAACTAGAATTGACACAAAAAAGTCGAGATAAACAATTTGAATACAAACCTTTTACTCAAATTTATAATGTCAAGAAATCATATAATAGAAATTTAATATGAACCCACACTATGTCACTATCGATGGCATAAGATAGGTCCTTTCCTCAAAGTTTATAATGCCGGGGAACCCTAGAATCCGGAATAGGGTTATATACATTCTCATTATGAGAAAACGAATTATAAATAGAACTAAAACTAATGGAAATTTGGTACGCATTGGCCTAAACTACACTATAGATGACATAAGATAGGTCTTGCGACTATTAAAAAGATGCCTCTAAAAACTTACCAAAACTTGACAGACAACATACAGTGATGTCCTGAACCGATCAAACTTCAGGTCAGAAAGTTTTCCAAACCGCTTTCTTTAGAATTGCTCTTTCCCGACTTTCTTGGTTATGTGTCCCACTACATTTCTCCGAAAATATATGAGAATTTAACAACCTCACAAATGCTTATTTTCCAGCAGTTTGACACTTAACAGAATAGCTGAAGTACATAAAGGTTACTAGAAACTATAGGTGCGTACAATTTCTGTGATCAGTCTACTTTTAAGAAATTGCAGTTCAGCTGAAGTAAGATATAGAGAGGAATCATTTCCAAAGAAATGGATAAAATTTGTGTAATGAACAATAAAGTAATGAGAGTGGGTCCAAATTATCAGGAAGTCTATATACACTTGTTCTCTGCTGTCACATCACTGCGCGGAACACATAGCTCACCAACTTGTTTCATTGCCTTGGTATTGTTTACAACACCCCGGCATTTTGGAACACCGCAATAACAAGCAAGTTTTTCATCAACTGATGATAATCTACAAAATAATTTAGGTAAATTGTTAGGCAAGGAAGTAGATAGCACAGAAGAAAGATACATAAGCAGAGTATTGAGAAAAGCCCTTAAATAGGTATATAAAAAATATACTTGCCAAAAAAAAAAATTAGCATAAAAAAAGAAAGAAGAAAAACCTGTAATTATATGTGAGCTCCTCCCATTGCTTTATATCTCTTTTGGCATATATGATTATGTGCTCATCACCATTAACAGTAATGATTCTTGAGTAACAATTTGGCTGCAAGAATCGGAGTTAAAAGTTCTCTCAGTCAGAATGTGAACCCAGACCTACGAGGATCCGAAATGTGTCTGAAGGACAACTTAAGTTTTGTATGTAGTTATTGATATTGAACTTAAGTTTTTGATTTATAATGAAGAAAAACAGTCCTATACATTGTAAGTTAAACTATTATACTCAAAACATCTATAAAAAAAATTCAGTTAGATATCTTTTAATATCCAACTTTCTAGAGATTTTTCACAGGCAAAGCGGTGGACATGAAACATACTTCGCATGAATGATTGATCAAATGTGCTATATTTCCTGCCTTTGTTGCGTCAATAACACGATCATCATCAATCTGGAACATATAAGTGCCAGCACCCTGCAAGTAGAAAGTTCATTATAGAAGCTTCAGATTTAAAAGTGACCTCAAATTTCCTTCCATGAGAAAAGGCAACAACTAATATTTGCAAGGACAAACCCATAGTTCGACAACTCAGACATTCATTCAATTGTGCAATTGTAACACCAATACAAATCCTATGTAGACTATGAACTATCATGAAAAGCAGTTCAGCCTTGAGAAAAGCAAAAAGACCAGATCAAGTGCTGTAGATTTATTAGGACACGAGAAACATATATTTATAGCAACAGATGCCAGTATGCCATTTAACTACAAGTATGATATATATACACTACTTTCACACGTACTGTCTACCTTTTTTAGTTCTCAAATTCTTATTTATAGCAAGTTGCAAGACACAATTTTACACATGAAGTAGATGCACATGACTTTATGCAGGAATAAGAACAAATACGTGTAATAATTTGAATGAGTTATCATGATACTCACCACAAGTGAATCATATGTCGAGTGTTCTCTTCTGTCGGCTATTATAACTCTAACAACTTCACCAGTATATTCGATCACCTGCAACATATTAATTTATATAATCTTGGTCTAGTAGTATCAACAAAATACAATTAAGTCCTCTTGCAATAGATGGTACCATATCTCCAGCTATATGTGATTGCTTAGCAAATATTCCATATCCATGTATTCCAGATTTTCCTGTCCAAATGAAAAAATATTCCAATATAACCATATACTTGATTGTCATATTTGTCGAACAACCAAGAGTACTGTCTAAACCTATTGCTAAGCTGAAGGTAACTATTCATAATGCCACTCATAAGTTATTGGTGGGTAAACGTTAAGAGGATAGCAACCGAAGGTCACAGTGAAGCATTCTACCAGAAGAAGTGATTCGTAGAATATAAACAGGTCTAATGAGACCACGCAATAAGAAAAATCATACACAGGTATCAGAAGAATATAAATTAGTCAGGAATCCGGTTACTTTATGAAGAATATAACTATACTATCTGTTATAGATTGCTTGTCTAAGCGAAACAATTGCTTGGCGAAGAAATATAACCAAGAACAACAAGAAAGGTAATTTAACGAAACAAAAAAAACCCATATACAACAACTGAAAAAAGGGAAACCAAGAAAATATTTATCTTATTCCAGCATTTATAACAAGCAAAGATATTTTTTTACATTGATGGTAGAACTTTTATCCAATACTAAGTGATAAAAATGCTTACCGAATGCCAATCTTTTTCTGTAGGTCTTCTTCATGTGGTTATATTTCTCAGCCATGGAAGTGATGTTACTGGAAGTATTGCACTGAGAAGAAACCACTTTGATCAATGATTCATGTTGGTTGTATCCGCCAACTAAATATGGCCTGTTCTCCAAATATAAGCGCTTCAACGATACAGTCTCAGCGGATCGAGGGTTTCTCCTCCCTTTTTGACCGAGATAGTTATAAGGCTCTACATAAGTAAAAGAGATATTTTATAATAACAATGACAGTCACAATCATTAGTATATTAATAATACAGGCCTTTAAGTGAGATACATTGACTTTAATTATGGCAGTAAAGTCCCAGTTGAAAGTGCAAGTGTCAGAAATAAGAACAATGAAAGAACATAATTATACAAAAACAATTTAACTGCTAACTCTAACAAAAGGTATGAAAAACCTTAGATATATCATATAACTGAAATAAATCAATGTTTAAGTTTTGATGGCGTGGCCTAAAACTAATATATGTATAAGTATTTATTTCACATTTGTTACCTTTCATGAGAGATATTATTGCATCAAAAGAATATCACATAAATATTTATACTTATATAATTATATCTTTACTTCTATAAGTTCTATACTACATATATGTCTATCTATATCTATAATCTATACTATATTATTGAATTCTACTATATTATTAAATTCAAAAATTAAAAATTTTGGTCGGTCAGTCGGCCGGTACTTGAGCCATGGGCCTAAGGCCCTAAACTATATACATAGTCTATATTAAATAATACTACATACATATCTATATTACACAGAAATTTAATTTGGGCTCAGACCATATACATATCAAGATTAAATAGAATTCTACTTATTATAACACAAGTTCAAACTATATACATATTTATATTTAATAAAGTTCTACATATTATACCTAACTTTTAATTATTATCGATCAAACTCCTTAACTAATTTATTATCGATCACCTCAACAAATTTACATAAAACAAGAAAATATATTATGTATTAATACAAGTTCTCAACCTTACAAAAATCTAATATAATTTTTTTATATCAAATATCAATAAATAAAAAATAAAAAATATATTTACTTAAAAAATATTAGTCAACCCGTGCATCGCACGAATTATAAGTTTGTATAATATTATAACCGAACTTAAAATAGGCAGACATTCAGCCTTGGTTTTTGGTTAAACCCTTGTCTAAATAATTATTAGATATATTATAAAAAAAAACTATTTAAAAATAACTAAATATATNCCTTGGTTTTTGGTTAAACCCTTGTCTAAATAATTATTAGATATATTATAAAAAAAAAACTATTTAAAAATAACTAAATATATAATAAAAAGGCAGACATTCAGTCTTGGTTTTTGGTTAAGCCCTTGTCTAAATAATTATTAGATATATTATAAAAAAACTATTTAAAAATAACTAAATATATAATAAAAATAATTATAGTAAATAATATACATCGAAACTATATTTATCTATATGATCTGATTAGAAATGTCCACATTAAGAGGAGATTGCACATGCATGCTTTCAATTTTTATGCATTAGTGAAACAGATGAACAAAATATCGAGAAGAGAAATATAAATGGAAAATATATGAAGAGTAGCGACAATAATAATTTTTTCAACATGTGCAGAGATTTGCCCAACACAAACTAAGAATGATGAAGATATAGGAGATAAGTACTAATCGAAACACAAACCAGTTCTAGCACAGCCAGATGGATTAGGTGAAGGAATATAGTCTGATTGTTGACAGGCACTTCGACCAATGTCATCTTGAACCACAATACACAGATCAGACGGTCGCATATGCCTCTTGCAGTAGGAATTCAAATGAATGCACTGGTTTTCCTCATTCTCCTTCCCAGAATTGAGCCGTAAACTGTCTTCATCGTCGAACTAAGTTGATATACAACAGTAACATACAAAAATATGGTTTTCTTGGTTGATTGTGAACAGACAAATATAAAATAATAAAGAAAACAGATCATTCATCTGTATACAAAACAAATCAAGAGATTAATATAAAACAATTACCTCAAGAAAAAATCCAGCAGCCCGTGCACAAAGGGGATGATATGCTACATGACAACTGCTGTTCGAACACTGCAATTAGCAACAACAAAGAAGTATGACAAATTAATGAAGATACTTGTGTTGGAAAAAAACTAGCAGGTAAGAACATTGAATAAAGTTTAAACGAAAAGTACAGAGAAAATAGCTCTGACCAACAGATAGCTAATAGTGCAAGGTGAACACAGAAAAGCAAAAGAAATTATCTTTTTCTGGAAGGTGCCTCTGTCATGACTTGTGTATGAATTATCCACCAGGTTACACACCTTTATCTTAATACTAGAAAATCATGGAATTTCACAAAAATAAAAAAGGAATTATTGTATTATTAATGGTCAAAGATATCAGTTTCCTAAAGTCTGAGGATCTAATAAAACAAAAGAGGACTGCAGACCTTAGAATTATTAGGAGGAAATGAATAACTTGCAACAACAAATATATAACTATATAAGTGGGAAAATCCATGATGCAAAATATCACACTCCTGAATATTCTTCACTTTACTTATCCTTGTTCTTCACTCATGATAACAATAAACACATACTCTTTTGTTCATTCAGGGTGAATTTAGGTTAACCGTTAGGTGAAGGCTGGTGAAAATTTATGACCAAAAAAACCCAAAGTAAATATTGTACTATAACATTGGGTGTGGTATTGCAGTACTTATAACTTGCCTGAATACAAGCTCCATGAGAAACCTCACAAATGCTACATAAAAGCTTCCAGCGATCCTACATGAACACAAGATAGATTCTCAAGATTAATGCATAAAGATATGAACAAGAAATTACTCAACAGGAGCATTTTTAAAAAAACTAATCCCCGTCATGTCTCTTGTTTGAGGGACTTTGATGATTTAAAGAAGCAGTTCTTAAATATATGCATATTAAAATTCAAAGAAAATATAAACATAGATGTGGAAAGAAGAGAACAGACGGTCATAATCAACTATGTTAAAAAATATATAAATTAATATATAGACAGATACCTTGTTAATTTTGTTTAGCCCATCAATGGGTTCCATTTTCCTGACGTCTAGTAAGAAAGTTTCTGCACAACTCTGAATTGTCAAAAAAGAGCATAACCTATTGCTTTACTATATAAAAATCAAAAGAAATAAAGAGAAAACCTGGTATGTAAATGGCACATGCAAGATGAGCCCAGCGTCCATCTGTTGTAGGCTTCATAGCTCCTCCTTTGAAATGAACCAATTAATAGATTCAGACAGGCATGCTTTTACATAAACTGCAACATATTGTAAGAAATTATTATATAACCTCACAAATGTAAATACCTGCAAGTGGACAAAGGCAGCAGGGCGGTGGAGGTTCAGGAGCGCCGGCACGGCAAAGATTGCAATACCAAAGTGTCCCATCATCAGGTTCCACCTCCCCATAGCATCTTGTATGAACCTAATCAAGTAATACTATCAAATGAAACAAATCGGAATAACGGGAACATTTTACAGATTATAACCAAAGCTCATTATATTAAGACAATTATTAAAAATATATCATTTGTTTAAAGGCCCCCGCATTAAGATCTTCGAATCCTATTTTGGATCTGATCTCGATATTGCTATAAATAATTTCCGGTGTGATATTGACTTCTCGAGGACCTTAGCTTTCTCATCTATGAAACTTTATTTTCTACCTCATAGAATTCTCTATTTTTATTTGCAGGCACTAAAAAAGGGTTGATCACCATTACTACTACTATTACTATTACTATAACTATTACTATTCTATTACTGTTATCGGGGAATGCCAATAGCATAAATGAAGGATTTTGCATGGTTTGACCTCAATATAATGAACATCAATATTACTATTCCTGTATCATCAATTATAAGCTTATAAATTTTACTGTAATACAATGATTGCAAGGTTAAATATTAAATATTGTAGTTTGTGGTACACTACATATAATAGATAACATGAAGCTAGCCGCTAACTCGCTAAGTTTAGCCACTAATACAAGGCAGAGCAGATGTTGCAACCTAATAAACTGACTGGATGCCTAAGCGTCGCCTGGATGACGCCTTAAAAACTACGTCGTGCACGCAGGGTTATCTTGTCATAATTTTAGGTGAATGCCTCATTAGTTTTCTAATTGTTTCCTTCTCTTTTTTTTCCAGTACAAAGCCAAATTCAGTGGGAATAACTCAGAGAGGGAGACATAATTATAAAATATATCTTGGGGTTCACAGAAAGAATCTCACAGTAAAAGCAAAGCACTTACCATCATCCTGCAATTATCGCACTGCAGAAACAGATTATTGTCATACTCCTAAAAGAACAAAAAATATTTAATAAATAAGCAAAATTAAATAAAATAACAAAATAAATAAAATAAAAAGTAGGCATAGTTGTTAAAAGCATTAATATTTTGGGCTTTGGGTATAAAATAAAACGTAAGCATAGTTGTGAAGCATACTGATACAGAATTGTTAGAATATTTATAAACTGGCTGGCCTCTTTGAAATAACTTAGGGTTGATTGGGCTTTGGGCTTTGGGCTTAAGTGTGCTTTTCTCAACTATATTCATAGCAACCCAGTGGCTAGTGTATGTTTCCGTATATTTAGAATTTAGGATAAGGGAAAGTTTGAAAGACAATTCTTAAAAAGTATAATACATCATATTACTTCCCTACCCTTCCCCACATTCAAACACACAACAATCCATAAATGAGCATAATTTTTTTGTAGATATACTTGCAAAGTTCTCGGTATATGTACAGGTTATACCTCATCCATATGGCAGACATTGCATTTGTCAAGGTCTTTCCACGTAATACGTATAGGTCTGTAACCAACTGCAAGGTCTTGACACCTTTTGAATGTCAACTTAGAGGAATCCGAGGGCTGCTCGTAAGTTGAAGAAAGATGCTGATACAATGTGCAATGATTTTAACTATATAAGGCACAAAAATTCCAGCAAACATGTGAAAAAATGTACTAAAAAATTATGTCATCAATTTATTCAGACAATTAAACAGAATTTCCGTCATAAATTTAGTGGCTGACTTAAGAAACTAAAAGTCAAAAATGATACTTCTATGATCTAACAACCTATTTCATAGTTAATTCAAAATTTAAATTTATTGTATAATTGTTATATTATATGCAAGCCAATTACAGAGAAAACAACAGAATTAGACTTCGGGTGCGAACATATAGATGGCCTAGGCTCCCTATATGCTCACTCTGCTACTTAGCACACCTGAATTCGCATGACACTTTTAAATACTCAAAAGTAACGCATCTATCTCAAATTAAATGGCGACACCAACACCAGCAGTGCACATATGATGTTCAATATACGGGGACGAAAGAACCTAGTTTTCCACTAACATAAAACTCCGACGAAATGACAAATATAAAATGTGAAACTGTACGATGTAATTTTGTAAGTCTGTAAAATGGAACACTAAATTTAGCGGTTAATCCAGTCTGTTTTGCTATATATTAACTCATTCCACTGTCGTATAGCTCGCCACCAATTACTCGAGATTCCATTGTTCCTCCTTCCAATGAATGTGTTAATGTGTCAATACAATGCTTCACTCTTGAAGAAATGTTATTAGACTCTGGAACAATTTCTATAATCCAGGTGTGTGATGCAACCACTTTTATCTTTGACCAAGTGACCATCGATGGGAATTTCATCCCTAAAGAACTAAAATGTGTTAACAGCATAAAAACCCAATTTGAGGCGAGCGAATTTTAATGCCAACGAAAATATCAAAGAGCCAAATATTACAAGGTTTGCTGCAAAGTGCATTATGTAACTTAGATTGTTTTCAAACAACATTCTAATCACATCAAGATAAATATGCCCAACACATTTGCAGATATCAGTATGTTTTCCACCGATCTTCAAACTTCACCCCCGACCCCACTTATGATGTCTTTACCCTGTTACCATCAGGTGGAAAGGTCAAAGTACTTTCTAGATGGGAGCAGGGTTGAGCATTTGAAGTAGGCAATGTGAATAAATGGAAAGAAGAGGGGAATAGTCTATCAACAACAATAAAAGATGAGAAGATACTAAAATACCTGTATAAGTTCCATGATTTCCGGATGAGAAAATCCGAACATCTCAGGACCAGATCTAACAATCTTGTTGGGGTCTTTGAAAGCTTTCAAAGCATCAGGACCGTGCAACTTCTTTATTTTTCTACTTAGTTTATCCCAGCAGGAAGATGAAGTTGGTCCGTCAAACTGCCAAAGAAAACAAGCATATATAATAATATACTGCTAGTCGTAAACCTGAAGCAACATAAAATTTTTCGGAGAAATAAACAAATTGATAAAAGAGTGTTGTTTAATAAAACATATTATTATATCAGACTTGTATGACCTGAAGGGTACAATATAAAGACTCAAGTTTATGTGTTTAAGTTCCCATTCACAGTTAACTACTCAATTACTGTAATAGAGAAGCGCTTATGTTTGAGAAAGCAAATATGGGATGAATGTAGATATCAGTGTAAAATCCCAAGTCAGACTCTTGAACAGACTAGATATCAAAGANCTATTTAAAAATAACTAAATATATAATAAAAATAATTATAGTAAATAATATACATCGAAACTATATTTATCTATATGATCTGATTAGAAATGTCCACATTAAGAGGAGATTGCACATGCATGCTTTCAATTTTTATGCATTAGTGAAACAGATGAACAAAATATCGAGAAGAGAAATATAAATGGAAAATATATGAAGAGTAGCGACAATAATAATTTTTTCAACATGTGCAGAGATTTGCCCAACACAAACTAAGAATGATGAAGATATAGGAGATAAGTACTAATCGAAACACAAACCAGTTCTAGCACAGCCAGATGGATTAGGTGAAGGAATATAGTCTGATTGTTGACAGGCACTTCGACCAATGTCATCTTGAACCACAATACACAGATCAGACGGTCGCCTATGCCTCTTGCAGTAGGAATTCAAATGAATGCACTGGTTTTCCTCATTCTCCTTCCCAGAATTGAGCCGTAAACTGTCTTCATCGTCGAACTAAGTTGATATACAACAGTAACATACAAAAATATGGTTTTCTTGGTTGATTGTGAACAGACAAATATAAAATAATAAAGGAAACAGATCATTCATCTGTATACAAAACAAATCAAGAGATTAATATAAAACAATTACCTCAAGAAAAAATCCAGCAGCCCGTGCACAAAGGGGATGATATGCTACATGACAACTGCTGTTCGAACACTGCAATTAGCAACAACAAAGAAGTATGACAAATTAATGAAGATACTTGTGTTGGAAAAAAACTAGCAGGTAAGAACATTGAATAAAGTTTAAACGAAAAGTACAGAGAAAATAGCTCTGACCAACAGATAGCTAATAGTGCAAGGTGAACACAGAAAAGCAAAAGAAATTATCTTTTTCTGGAAGGTGCCTCTGTCATGACTTGTGTATGAATTATCCACCAGGTTACACACCTTTATCTTAATACTAGAAAATCATGGAATTTCACAAAAATAAAAAAGGAATTATTGTATTATTAATGGTCAAAGATATCAGTTTCCTAAAGTCTGAGGATCTAATAAAACAAAAGAGGACTGCAGACCTTAGAATTATTAGGAGGAAATGAATAACTTGCAACAACAAATATATAACTATATAAGTGGGAAAATCCATGATGCAAAATATCACACTCCTGAATATTCTTCACTTTACTTATCCTTGTTCTTCACTCATGATAACAATAAACACATACTCTTTTGTTCATTCAGGGTGAATTTAGGTTAACCGTTAGGTGAAGGCTGGTGAAAATTTATGACCAAAAAAACCCAAAGTAAATATTGTACTATAACATTGGGTGTGGTATTGCAGTACTTATAACTTGCCTGAATACAAGCTCCATGAGAAACCTCACAAATGCTACATAAAAGCTTCCAGCGATCCTACATGAACACAAGATAGATTCTCAAGATTAATGCATAAAGATATGAACAAGAAATTACTCGACAGGAGCATTTTTAAAAAAACTAATCCCCGTCATGTCTCTTGTTTGAGGGACTTTGATGATTTAAAGAAGCAGTTCTTAAATACATGCATATTAAAATTCAAAGAAAATATAAACATAGATGTGGAAAGAAGAGAACAGACGGTCATAATCAACTATGTTAAAAAATATATAAATTAATATATAGACAGATACCTTGTTAATTTTGTTTAGCCCATCAATGGGTTCCATTTTCCTGACGTCTAGTAAGAAAGTTTCTGCACAACTCTGAATTGTCAAAAAAGAGCATAACCTATTGCTTTACTATATAAAAATCAAAAGAAATAAAGAGAAAACCTGGTATGTAAATGGCACATGCAAGATGAGCCCAGCGTCCATCTGTTGTAGGCTTCATAGCTCCTCCTTTGAAATGAACCAATTAATAGATTCAGACAGGCATGCTTTTACATAAACTGCAACATATTGTAAGAAATTATTATATAACCTCACAAATGTAAATACCTGCAAGTGGACAAAGGCAGCAGGGCGGTGGAGGTTCAGGAGCGCCGGCACGGCAAAGATTGCAATACCAAAGTGTCCCATCATCAGGTTCCACCTCCCCATAGCATCTTGTATGAACCTAATCAAGTAATACTATCAAATGAAACAAATCGGAATAACGGGAACATTTTACAGATTATAACCAAAGCTCATTATATTAAGACAATTATTAAAAATATATCATTTGTTTAAAGGCCCCCGCATTAAGATCTTCGAATCCTATTTTGGATCTGATCTCGATATTGCTATAAATAATTTCCGGTGTGATATTGACTTCTCGAGGACCTTAGCTTTCTCATCTATGAAACTTTATTTTCTACCTCATAGAATTCTCTATTTTTATTTGCAGGCACTAAAAAAGGGTTGATCACCATTACTACTACTATTACTATTACTATAACTATTACTATTCTATTACTGTTATCGGGGAATGCCAATAGCATAAATGAAGGATTTTGCATGGTTTGACCTCAATATAATGAACATCAATATTACTATTCCTGTATCATCAATTATAAGCTTATAAATTTTACTGTAATACAATGATTGCAAGGTTAAATATTAAATATTGTAGTTTGTGGTACACTACATATAATAGATAACATGAAGCTAGCCGCTAACTCGCTAAGTTTAGCCACTAATACAAGGCAGAGCAGATGTTGCAACCTAATAAACTGACTGGATGCCTAAGCGTCGCCTGGATGACGCCTTAAAAACTACGTCGTGCACGCAGGGTTATCTTGTCATAATTTTAGGTGA
The DNA here is from genome assembly GCA_008931105.1 of Oenanthe javanica. NCBI lineage: Eukaryota > Viridiplantae > Streptophyta > Magnoliopsida > Apiales > Apiaceae > Oenanthe > Oenanthe javanica. The sequence continues at coordinate 16,425 of QRFB01005813.1, forward strand.
ATGCCTCGTTAGTTTTCTAATTGTTTCCTTCTCTTTTTTTTCCAGTACAAAGCCAAATTCAGTGGGAATAACTCAGAGAGGGAGACATAATTATAAAATATATCTTGGGGTTCACAGAAAGAATCTCACAGTAAAAGCAAAGCACTTACCATCATCCTGCAATTAT
>QRFB01005813.1:18419-39398 GCA_008931105.1 Oenanthe javanica
AGGCAGACATTCAGTCTTGGTTTTTGGTTAAGCCCTTGTCTAAATAATTATTAGATATATTATAAAAAAAAACTATTTAAAAATAACTAAATATATAATAAAAAGGCAGACATTCAGTCTTGGTTTTTGGTTAAGCCCTTGTCTAAATAATTATTAGATATATTATAAAAAAAAACTATTTAAAAATAACTAAATATATAATAAAAAGGCAGACATTCAGTCTTGGTTTTTGGTTAAGCCCTTGTCTAAATAATTATTAGATATATTATAAAAAAACTATTTAAAAATAACTAAATATATAATAAAAATAATTATAGTAAATAATATACATCGAAACTATATTTATCTATATGATCTGATTAGAAATGTCCACATTAAGAGGAGATTGCACATGCATGCTTTCAATTTTTATGCATTAGTGAAACAGATGAACAAAATATCGAGAAGAGAAATATAAATGGAAAATATATGAAGAGTAGCGACAATAATAATTTTTTCAACATGTGCAGAGATTTGCCCAACACAAACTAAGAATGATGAAGATATAGGAGATAAGTACTAATCGAAACACAAACCAGTTCTAGCACAGCCAGATGGATTAGGTGAAGGAATATAGTCTGATTGTTGACAGGCACTTCGACCAATGTCATCTTGAACCACAATACACAGATCAGACGGTCGCATATGCCTCTTGCAGTAGGAATTCAAATGAATGCACTGGTTTTCCTCATTCTCCTTCCCAGAATTGAGCCGTAAACTGTCTTCATCGTCGAACTAAGTTGATATACAACAGTAACATACAAAAATATGGTTTTCTTGGTTGATTGTGAACAGACAAATATAAAATAATAAAGGAAACAGATCATTCATCTGTATACAAAACAAATCAAGAGATTAATATAAAACAATTACCTCAAGAAAAAATCCAGCAGCCCGTGCACAAAGGGGATGATATGCTACATGACAACTGCTGTTCGAACACTGCAATTAGCAACAACAAAGAAGTATGACAAATTAATGAAGATACTTGTGTTGGAAAAAAACTAGCAGGTAAGAACATTGAATAAAGTTTAAACGAAAAGTACAGAGAAAATAGCTCTGACCAACAGATAGCTAATAGTGCAAGGTGAACACAGAAAAGCAAAAGAAATTATCTTTTTCTGGAAGGTGCCTCTGTCATGACTTGTGTATGAATTATCCACCAGGTTACACACCTTTATCTTAATACTAGAAAATCATGGAATTTCACAAAAATAAAAAAGGAATTATTGTATTATTAATGGTCAAAGATATCAGTTTCCTAAAGTCTGAGGATCTAATAAAACAAAAGAGGACTGCAGACCTTAGAATTATTAGGAGGAAATGAATAACTTGCAACAACAAATATATAACTATATAAGTGGGAAAATCCATGATGCAAAATATCACACTCCTGAATATTCTTCACTTTACTTATCCTTGTTCTTCACTCATGATAACAATAAACACATACTCTTTTGTTCATTCAGGGTGAATTTAGGTTAACCGTTAGGTGAAGGCTGGTGAAAATTTATGACCAAAAAAACCCAAAGTAAATATTGTACTATAACATTGGGTGTGGTATTGCAGTACTTATAACTTGCCTGAATACAAGCTCCATGAGAAACCTCACAAATGCTACATAAAAGCTTCCAGCGATCCTACATGAACACAAGATAGATTCTCAAGATTAATGCATAAAGATATGAACAAGAAATTACTCGACAGGAGCATTTTTAAAAAAACTAATCCCCGTCATGTCTCTTGTTTGAGGGACTTTGATGATTTAAAGAAGCAGTTCTTAAATACATGCATATTAAAATTCAAAGAAAATATAAACATAGATGTGGAAAGAAGAGAACAGACGGTCATAATCAACTATGTTAAAAAATATATAAATTAATATATAGACAGATACCTTGTTAATTTTGTTTAGCCCATCAATGGGTTCCATTTTCCTGACGTCTAGTAAGAAAGTTTCTGCACAACTCTGAATTGTCAAAAAAGAGCATAACCTATTGCTTTACTATATAAAAATCAAAAGAAATAAAGAGAAAACCTGGTATGTAAATGGCACATGCAAGATGAGCCCAGCGTCCATCTGTTGTAGGCTTCATAGCTCCTCCTTTGAAATGAACCAATTAATAGATTCAGACAGGCATGCTTTTACATAAACTGCAACATATTGTAAGAAATTATTATATAACCTCACAAATGTAAATACCTGCAAGTGGACAAAGGCAGCAGGGCGGTGGAGGTTCAGGAGCGCCGGCACGGCAAAGATTGCAATACCAAAGTGTCCCATCATCAGGTTCCACCTCCCCATAGCATCTTGTATGAACCTAATCAAGTAATACTATCAAATGAAACAAATCGGAATAACGGGAACATTTTACAGATTATAACCAAAGCTCATTATATTAAGACAATTATTAAAAATATATCATTTGTTTAAAGGCCCCCGCATTAAGATCTTCGAATCCTATTTTGGATCTGATCTCGATATTGCTATAAATAATTTCCGGTGTGATATTGACTTCTCGAGGACCTTAGCTTTCTCATCTATGAAACTTTATTTTCTACCTCATAGAATTCTCTATTTTTATTTGCAGGCACTAAAAAAGGGTTGATCACCATTACTACTACTATTACTATTACTATAACTATTACTATTCTATTACTGTTATCGGGGAATGCCAATAGCATAAATGAAGGATTTTGCATGGTTTGACCTCAATATAATGAACATCAATATTACTATTCCTGTATCATCAATTATAAGCTTATAAATTTTACTGTAATACAATGATTGCAAGGTTAAATATTAAATATTGTAGTTTGTGGTACACTACATATAATAGATAACATGAAGCTAGCCGCTAACTCGCTAAGTTTAGCCACTAATACAAGGCAGAGCAGATGTTGCAACCTAATAAACTGACTGGATGCCTAAGCGTCGCCTGGATGACGCCTTAAAAACTACGTCGTGCACGCAGGGTTATCTTGTCATAATTTTAGGTGAATGCCTCATTAGTTTTCTAATTGTTTCCTTCTCTTTTTTTTCCAGTACAAAGCCAAATTCAGTGGGAATAACTCAGAGAGGGAGACATAATTATAAAATATATCTTGGGGTTCACAGAAAGAATCTCACAGTAAAAGCAAAGCACTTACCATCATCCTGCAATTATCGCACTGCAGAAACAGATTATTGTCATACTCCTAAAAGAACAAAAAATATTTAATAAATAAGCAAAATTAAATAAAATAACAAAATAAATAAAATAAAAAGTAGGCATAGTTGTTAAAAGCATTAATATTTTGGGCTTTGGGTATAAAATAAAACGTAAGCATAGTTGTGAAGCATACTGATACAGAATTGTTAGAATATTTATAAACTGGCTGGCCTCTTTGAAATAACTTAGGGTTGATTGGGCTTTGGGCTTTGGGCTTAAGTGTGCTTTTCTCAACTATATTCATAGCAACCCAGTGGCTAGTGTATGTTTCCGTATATTTAGAATTTAGGATAAGGGAAAGTTTGAAAGACAATTCTTAAAAAGTATAATACATCATATTACTTCCCTACCCTTCCCCACATTCAAACACACAACAATCCATAAATGAGCATAATTTTTTTGTAGATATACTTGCAAAGTTCTCGGTATATGTACAGGTTATACCTCATCCATATGGCAGACATTGCATTTGTCAAGGTCTTTCCACGTAATACGTATAGGTCTGTAACCAACTGCAAGGTCTTGACACCTTTTGAATGTCAACTTAGAGGAATCCGAGGGCTGCTCGTAAGTTGAAGAAAGATGCTGATACAATGTGCAATGATTTTAACTATATAAGGCACAAAAATTCCAGCAAACATGTGAAAAAATGTACTAAAAAATTATGTCATCAATTTATTCAGACAATTAAACAGAATTTCCGTCATAAATTTAGTGGCTGACTTAAGAAACTAAAAGTCAAAAATGATACTTCTATGATCTAACAACCTATTTCATAGTTAATTCAAAATTTAAATTTATTGTATAATTGTTATATTATATGCAAGCCAATTACAGAGAAAACAACAGAATTAGACTTCGGGTGCGAACATATAGATGGCCTAGGCTCCCTATATGCTCACTCTGCTACTTAGCACACCTGAATTCGCATGACACTTTTAAATACTCAAAAGTAACGCATCTATCTCAAATTAAATGGCGACACCAACACCAGCAGTGCACATATGATGTTCAATATACGGGGACGAAAGAACCTAGTTTTCCACTAACATAAAACTCCGACGAAATGACAAATATAAAATGTGAAACTGTACGATGTAATTTTGTAAGTCTGTAAAATGGAACACTAAATTTAGCGGTTAATCCAGTCTGTTTTGCTATATATTAACTCATTCCACTGTCGTATAGCTCGCCACCAATTACTCGAGATTCCATTGTTCCTCCTTCCAATGAATGTGTTAATGTGTCAATACAATGCTTCACTCTTGAAGAAATGTTATTAGACTCTGGAACAATTTCTATAATCCAGGTGTGTGATGCAACCACTTTTATCTTTGACCAAGTGACCATCGATGGGAATTTCATCCCTAAAGAACTAAAATGTGTTAACAGCATAAAAACCCAATTTGAGGCGAGCGAATTTTAATGCCAACGAAAATATCAAAGAGCCAAATATTACAAGGTTTGCTGCAAAGTGCATTATGTAACTTAGATTGTTTTCAAACAACATTCTAATCACATCAAGATAAATATGCCCAACACATTTGCAGATATCAGTATGTTTTCCACCGATCTTCAAACTTCACCCCCGACCCCACTTATGATGTCTTTACCCTGTTACCATCAGGTGGAAAGGTCAAAGTACTTTCTAGATGGGAGCAGGGTTGAGCATTTGAAGTAGGCAATGTGAATAAATGGAAAGAAGAGGGGAATAGTCTATCAACAACAATAAAAGATGAGAAGATACTAAAATACCTGTATAAGTTCCATGATTTCCGGATGAGAAAATCCGAACATCTCAGGACCAGATCTAACAATCTTGTTGGGGTCTTTGAAAGCTTTCAAAGCATCAGGACCGTGCAACTTCTTTATTTTTCTACTTAGTTTATCCCAGCAGGAAGATGAAGTTGGTCCGTCAAACTGCCAAAGAAAACAAGCATATATAATAATATACTGCTAGTCGTAAACCTGAAGCAACATAAAATTTTTCGGAGAAATAAACAAATTGATAAAAGAGTGTTGTTTAATAAAACATATTATTATATCAGACTTGTATGACCTGAAGGGTACAATATAAAGACTCAAGTTTATGTGTTTAAGTTCCCATTCACAGTTAACTACTCAATTACTGTAATAGAGAAGCGCTTATGTTTGAGAAAGCAAATATGGGATGAATGTAGATATCAGTGTAAAATCCCAAGTCAGACTCTTGAACAGACTAGATATCAAAGATTTATTATGCATCTTATAACTAAATGATAAACCAAAGAATAAATCTAACCTGCGACCTTTTCTTTAAAAACAGGTTTAACTATTGTGCATCATCTTCATATAGATTTTTAGGTGCATTTAGGTTTAACTATTGTGCATCATCTTCATTTAGATCAGTTGGTACACTTTTAGATGCCTTCACGTGTATTTTCCTTTTTGTTCTCTACCACTCTCTGTTATTTTTTTTGGTACTTTTAGGTTGTTTTAGCAAGAATTGGATTGTTTTTTAGCAAATGAGGTGTTGCTTAGCAAAGTCGAGAAGTTCTAATGTTTTCATAGAAGTTGCACCAACCCTATTGAGTAATCTATATAAAAGCTTCTGTCACCTGTCCCTTGCTGGAGGGTCGTCGCTCAATGTAGTCCCCCCCCCTCGGTGCTCTACCACCCATGCTCAAAGAATATCGACCTGATACGATTATTAAAAGTCTTTTTTGTATGAGAATTCTTTAATTTTATTGGCTTTTCTATATTATCTTATGGGAGGAGAACTCAAACCTCTATATAAAATATAAATTAAAAACCCATCAGAGATGTTTTTAGAGATGTGGAGGGTTTATTATTGATAACTGAATATTTATTCTTTTATGAGGAATTTATATATATTATATACTATTCATTATACACTATTAAGTTGGTACATACTGTATTTCTTTCATGAATTTGGACCGATTTATACAAACCAGATGATAGATAATAATGCTGTTATGGAAAATATGACGATGAAGAAAGAATTTCGAGCAATAAACACCTTAAATAACTACCAGCTACAATGCAAGTAAAATATACCATTAGTTGTGTATGCTCTACAAAAAGACAAGGATGAGGTTTATTATAGTTTAGGTGCGAAAAAGAAATAAGTAACTGTAGATGCATATTTCAAAAAAAAAATGTTATATAATGTATGTATATTATATGTGTGTGTGCGCGCTCGCGCTTGTGTGAGATTAACTAATTATTACTTTATATTTTTATTGGGCCCTATAGTTTATTTTTTTATTTAATGCATTTAGAGAAATTATTAATTTACTCTATTGGCCCAAGTCGGGACTAGAAAAAATTAATATATATAAGGAAAATTATTACTTTATCAGGTGTTAGTTTATCGAGTTTTGTGTATTATTGACAGCACTGACCATATACTATCGATTAAACTATGGACAGCTGTAACAAAGTTCTTGATATCATAGAGCAATTCATTTCAATTTGAGTAGATCTCCATCATATTATGTATTTTGACTTGTTTTTCTTTTCATTTAAATAAAAATCCCCATGAATATATGATTTAATTCTTAATTCCTTTGTCCTTGAAGAAGAGATTGAAAAACAAAAAGATACTCAACTAGCAAAAGTACTTAATTAGTTTTTAAACAAATCACTTTCAGTCTAAAGACCTGTGCATTAAATCTAATAGGCAGTATCAATAATGTTCAAGATCAGATAAAAATCATTCAACCTGATGTTGATAGATCCGAAAAAATCTCTAGTATATCAAATTTAACAACTATTTTTCAACATATAACTGGTGAAGATATTCATCGTGCAGGCTATCCTATATAGCTACAATCACATCATGAGACAGACTAATGTACTAAATGAATGTGTCAAATAAAGGAGAAGTGTAGTATTAATTTTTTATCTACGTAAAGCGAGTATAACATATGCTGAAAAGCTAGATGTAGGGAAAAAGTTTAGTAGCATTTAATTAGAAGATACCTGCTCTCCTTTCTCAGATGTAACTCGAAATAGAGGTTTGTTCAACGTATTACCATCTCTGAGCACTTCCATCTTATATAAGATACATTTTTTTGGATCTAAAAACCCTCAATTGAAGAGGGAAAAAATATCTTAACAAGTGCAATGGAATTAAACTTAAAAAAATAAAAACATACAGAAACACTTGAGGTAAAAGATATACCTGATATCAGAGGAAACTTTCTCACCGCGGTATATCCCTCTGGACAAATATATTTACAATCATATAACAACTCTAAATTTTTATCAATCTTTCCTGTTACAATTTAGAGTACGTATGAGTGGAAAACCACCTTCAACAAGCAAAGAATATTCATAGTTCAAGTGCTTTTGATTTTGTCACAAATTTCAAAGCAGTTATACAATGCATTAAGCTGCTACAAAAGAGATATCAAGAAAGTCGCATAATAATAGCTTTTAAGAACAATGCAAGACACACAAAACAAACAAATTCCAATGTATAATGATTCTGAGAACATCAATTCACAAGCAAGTTTACCCAGGCTTATTATTTTCAAACCCCCAATTTCAAATGGGCAACTTCTAAGGTTCAAGTTCTTTGGAATCTCTTTATCTCTCGTACCATCTTCCTCTCCACTTGCACTTTCAATGTTAGTCGTATTACCACTTTGAAGTGATAACATCCTATTTGGAAGCTTTTCGTTGCCAAGATACCTGATAAAACCAAAGTATAAGTTATTCATAGTAACTTTTACCATTTATATGTCCACATACAGATGAATAAAAAAATTTAGCCACTACGATTAACTTAAGCTCAACAAACCTTGTCACTTTCTCTTCAGATTTGTGCATACTCTCATTGTCTAGTTTACAGTTGAAAATACAATAAATATGTAATAATCCAGAGAACTACCCACCCTAAAGAAAATTAAGTAAAGATATATAGAGAGAAAACGATTGGCAAAAGTTATGACAATAAAGCATTTTGATGTCTGAAGCTAGTGATGCAATCAACTATATAACTACTATACAATTTCAAGGGATATTGTACAGAATTCTTACTGAAATTTATCAGCCTCTGGGTGTTAATAACTGTTTACAGAAAAACAACAAATATTTAATTTCCCTACTCTTCTGTTTAACCCATGCTGCCATGCATGTAAAAAAAATAACAGTAATGAGTACTAAATAAAGATCAAAGACAGTGAAGGCTCAATAAATGTCACCTTAAAAGGATATAACTGTAATAAATTTGGTAAGTTGACTAATCGACTACAGTTGTCACTTGAAAATAAACACAATCGAGGTTATATAGATAAATGAGGTAGATGCTGCTACAGCCTACAAGCATTTTCAGAGATCCATTTACAAGTCCTCTCAGAGGTGGTAGTTCCATTATAAAAAGTATTGACCATAAATGTGAATCATATGTTCCGTTATGTTACTATCTTAGGTTATATCTCCTTTAATTTATGTAAAAATAACTCAAAGAATCTCACGTCTTTGCTTCCATCAAGCTTCTCAGGAAATCAGATTTCTTGCACTTTTGGTGAAATTCAGAAAGAAGTCCTTCATGAAATGGGATAACTTGTTTCTTGCAAATCCTGAATAGAACAAGACAAAGGGGCTTAGTACTAAATAATCAATATAGAATCCATTTTCGTACATACATGGTGATGAATTGCATACCTAGCGAAATCATGGGTACCAAAGAATTGAACCAGAACTGATTGCTCTCCAGAAATTTTGTTCGATAATTCTAAATTACCGGAAGCAGATTCATCCAAAACAACTGCTGGCCACATAGGATGCCCTGCATTAACAGGTATTTTAAAGAGTATAAAATAATAAACAAATGAAACTGATGGAAATCATTAAGAGAATGTGAGTATAAATAATTGCAAGTTTTCAATATAGCTATAAATAAAAATCCTTATCATTGCATGTTTAGTTGACAGACATCATACAACCGCCCAAAGAACCATTCTTGTCTGAGCACTTTGAAACTCTGGGAATACAATATAACATAGAAGTTTAGAGGAACTGGATTGACTGTGCATTGGAACCTCTTTAGGAAATGCATACTTAGATTTATGGTCACATTGTTTCTTTATTTATATTTAATTTATATAAAACTAAATCAAGGACCCAACTGGCCGGGTGCTATACTGGTTCTAGTAAATTAAAGAATACTAAATATAAGTGACTACAAGGCAAGCAAAACCAAAATANATATAAGATAGAAGTTTAGAGGAACTGGATTGACTGTGCATTGGAACCTCTTTAGGAAATGCATACTTAGATTTATGGTCACATTGTTTCTTTATTTATATTTAATTTATATAAAACTAAATCAAGGACCCAACTGGCCGGGTGCTATACTGGTTCTAGTAAATTAAAGAATACTAAATATAAGTGACTACAAGGCAAGCAAAACCAAAATAAATATAAATATTTAATTTCATTCGAGCCACGCATTGCGCAAAGGTTAAATTTCACTCTTTGACACGTAATGCGCACATACTTTTTGCACACACAAAAATTTATTAAGAAGATTACCTAGATGGGCCATGGCTTCCAGTTAAATATTTAAAAGATAAAACAAAACCATGGAAAATGGCATATAGGAAAACGTGAATGGTTCTGGTGTGTCAAGACTTCAATTCTGAATTCCCAAAAACACAAGTAAATAAAGGTATAGAAAAATTAACACCGCAGTAGATTTGTTTCAAAGTTGCATAGGAGAGGCAATTAGTTCCAATTTTTAGGAGGAATCAGGCATTCAAGTTATTACTCTATAAAAATATAACTCTAAGAAACATGTACTTTTGTTATGAAATATAAATTTCTTTACTTCTGTTCAAACTTCAAACGAAATAAACATTTCTTGAAAGAAAAAGCGCATTTGTATCATAATGACAATATGTTAGGTACTTAGATATTACATTGTTAGGATAATTTCATTTGCTAATGTAATTCCATTAACATCATAACCATCAGAAAACAATAGTAGCTAGATGAATTTGACAACTAATATTTAGTAACTCATCAAAAATGAAAGTAGCTAGTCAGAAGTTTATTTGGTCATCAAAAGATAAGTTGTACATCAGAAAATTCAAATTCGTTAGAAGATTTGTATTGCGGAAGTTATCTTGATCATCACTGATGGGGAATGAGAATAAAGAATTAATATATATGCTATTAATTAGATTATGTTTGTTTAGTGTAGAGATAAATAGTATATTTATCTATATTTTTATATGTGGGGTTAGTTTATTATTTAGTATGTAGCTTATTTGTAATAAGCCCAATTGTTTCTATTCCCTATATTAGTGATGTAATCCTCCACATATTATTTAGACTTGATTATTGAGAATATCTTTGAATATTGAATTGGGTCTCTTGGGTTGCGATTCATAGCTTTTCTCCCTTGTGCGGTTGGGAAACCCTTGGGGTAGTGGGTGTTCTGCGGTTCATTCACCCAAGTTATATCTATTATCGTATCGTATCTATATTTTACAAGTTGTCCTGCATCAATCACAAGATATCAGATCAGCGGAAAAATATTGTTCAGAAAAAGATATCTGATGTATAAAAGCTATTTGGCTAACTAAAGATAATGGCAAAAGATGTCGAAATTCGAATAAGATACGGACCGAAAGTTTAACTTTGACTTGGAAACAAAAGTCAAAGAATGTTGTTGGAACTTGGAAGGAAAGTGAATGCCGACTAGAATTCTTCACCTTAGTCTTTAAAGGGAAAGAGCCACAGTCGACTCTGGTAGCAAGTTAACTAGAGCAGGAGACATTTACCTCCTTGTAAACAGATTTATCTTATTTACATGAAGTTGTGAATTCTAGAGATAAGTTATGAAATCCAAGTACTGATATCTCTCAGAAATTACATAGAATTATACCATAGAACTTTAAAAGCTGTAATTCACACAGATCACTGACAAGCTGATATTAAATATCAGGATTAGTACTTTCATTCAAGAATCATGTTATCAAAACTGTTGACCAAGTACAATACATTATTGTAGGTCTAGCTACAAGTACACCTACGGAAACTAGACACACCTTAGCACCTGCATCCATTAAATAAAATGCAGAACACAAACACTAAGCATGTAGATTTCGTCCTTACAAAGGGTAACCATACAATTCAGTTTGGTGTCCAAATACAGTATTATTTTAACAAAAATAATTGAATTCAAAACCACATAAATAAATTCGGTTTGGTTCAGTATATGCAAAGAGTTTTAAAGATTTTTTTTGTTTTTGTTTGAACAAAATACCGAATTAAAACCTATAATTCATTTAAAAGACACTTTTACCTTTATATAGAAAAATATTAATATTAATTCCTAGGAGAGGTAAAACCATTTTTCTGACAGAATTTAGATGAAGTTGTTCTCTTTCTCTTAAATTTATTATATTTTTCTAGTTGGAAATGTTTGTAAATATTTTGCTAAAAAAATTGATTTGAAAACAAAATTATATTTATTAAGGAATTTCAGTTATTGTGGTAAAAGAAGCGAATTAAGAACTTCAGTTATGTTACCGACCAAATTTAGTTATATGACAATACAATTTCAACTAATAGGGGATTCATTATACCCGAAATAATTACATATTAGAATCCAAATACCCATAAGCTCACCCCTCGATACATCCTACATAGGAAAAGGCAGAAAATACATTATAGTTACACCTACCAGTAACCTTTGCCCATGTCATATCCCCGGGGCTAGGATCAATGTGAGAACAATGATCTAGCGTGGCAGCCAAAGCAACCATCTCATCAATACCATGGCTACCAAAATTTGGATGTCGAACACAACTTAAATTAAGTTGTCGCATCTCTTTAGGAGAAACATAGAATAGGATTCTCTCATTTGACAGAATCAGGTGTTCCTCATCACCATCGTTATATTTTACCTACATCATTTTGACNTACCTCCTTGTAAACAGATTTATCTTATTTACATGAAGTTGTGAATTCTAGAGATAAGTTATGAAATCCAAGTACTGATATCTCTCAGAAATTACATAGAATTATACCATAGAACTTTAAAAGCTGTAATTCACACAGATCACTGACAAGCTGATATTAAATATCAGGATTAGTACTTTCATTCAAGAATCATGTTATCAAAACTGTTGACCAAGTACAATACATTATTGTAGGTCTAGCTACAAGTACACCTACGGAAACTAGACACACCTTAGCACCTGCATCCATTAAATAAAATGCAGAACACAAACACTAAGCATGTAGATTTCGTCCTTACAAAGGGTAACCATACAATTCAGTTTGGTGTCCAAATACAGTATTATTTTAACAAAAATAATTGAATTCAAAACCACATAAATAAATTCGGTTTGGTTCAGTATATGCAAAGAGTTTTAAAGATTTTTTTTGTTTTTGTTTGAACAAAATACCGAATTAAAACCTATAATTCATTTAAAAGACACTTTTACCTTTATATAGAAAAATATTAATATTAATTCCTAGGAGAGGTAAAACCATTTTTCTGACAGAATTTAGATGAAGTTGTTCTCTTTCTCTTAAATTTATTATATTTTTCTAGTTGGAAATGTTTGTAAATATTTTGCTTAAAAAATTGATTTGAAAACAAAATTATATTTATTAAGGAATTTCAGTTATTGTGGTAAAAGAAGCGAATTAAGAACTTCAGTTATGTTACCGACCAAATTTAGTTATATGACAATACAATTTCAACTAATAGGGGATTCATTATACCCGAAATAATTACATATTAGAATCCAAATACCCATAAGCTCACCCCTCGATACATCCTACATAGGAAAAGGCAGAAAATACATTATAGTTACACCTACCAGTAACCTTTGCCCATGTCATATCCCCGGGGCTAGGATCAATGTGAGAACAATGATCTAGCGTGGCAGCCAAAGCAACCATCTCATCAATACCATGGCTACCAAAATTTGGATGTCGAACACAACTTAAATTAAGTTGTCGCATCTCTTTAGGAGAAACATAGAATAGGATTCTCTCATTTGACAGAATCAGGTGTTCCTCATCACCATCGTTATATTTTACCTACATCATTTTGACAAATCCAGATGCAAATTATGATACTTCTTGGTAATTTATTACAATAATACATATGTATATGTGCGCTGATAGAAGAGGCATTACATGATGTCTATCAGTCAATGGATTGTACCCAAGAATGTGGCCAGAGTACCAGTATTTATCCAAAGGCCAATAAACCTGTACCACCAATCTTTAAAGTCAGCAACAGGTACCATACAAATAATTTGAGACTAAGCTTCGTTTATTTTGCAAGCAATACTTCTATTTTCCTGAATCCTGGCTTTTATCAAAAAGGAAATTCTCGTTAAAAATGTTACAATTTTGGGAATATAATTCCTGTATACACCAATTAGTCAAAACATTTTCCGAATTTAAAATTCTTTAGAACATTCAAGAACATTGCTTTCCTGGTAATTTTTATAATGATAGTCAAAAAAAAGAAAATAATTTTTTTTTAAGAACAAATTTATTTTGCCAGAAAAATATTTTTCAAAATCTAGTTATTTTTATGCAAACAAAAATGTGCCTACTAATTGCTAAAGTACTTGCCTTGCATTCTAAANATTTTTTTTAAGAACAAATTTATTTTGCCAGAAAAATATTTTTCAAAATCCAGTTATTTTTATGCAAACAAAAATGTGCCTACTAATTGCTAAAGTACTTGCCTTGCATTCTAAACCGATAAATCTCTTTCGCTCGCCGTCAATTGTTACCCTGTTTTACAGAAGTACAAATTTAAGAAGCTTCATTATCATATATTAGTATATTACACACACACACACATATATAATCTGGAATCTAATGACTTAACTTCAGAACCAACCAAAAAGTAAGTATATACAAAACATACCGCCTCCATTGTTGGGATCTCACATCCCCTGCATCTTTCTTATCAGTCTTCTTTCTCGATTCCCATGCAGATGCTCCAACAATAACAGCTGAACCATATTCTAATGCTTCAAGCATCTTAGTGGAGGTTACTTTCCTCCTCTTGCTTTTCCTTGTTTCATCTACTACCCCTTCTCTACCTTCCGATTTCTCCCATTGATTATCGGAATTGGAATATTCTAGAATCTTCCCCTTGTTTGAAGCTCCAGAGACATCATCAGAGGGAGCAGTAGCCTCATATTCCTCATGGAGAGGAACATGTTGGACTGAAGTTGTAGCCATATCATGAATATATGAGTCGTTGCTCATTCTAGATATGTAGATTGACAAGATACAGAGAAAGTGGTTTTGAGACGGAGACAAATGAGATGAGTGAAGAACGAACGGGGGGGATCAGATGAGTATTGGAAATGGGGTTAAAGTGGTTGACAGGTGTATGACTACATACATAAACACAGGTGGAAAGTTTATGGAGTATATTTACAATTCTTTTTTTTGCATGCAAATATATATCCCAACCATAAGATCTCAAATTGGGGAGTTACTTTAGTATAACGTATGCTTTTTGGGATAAGTTCAATTCTAAATATAATCTACTATTATGTTTGTGGGACCCGATACCACCTAATATATTTGACTAAAACAAGATATTGTATTTCGAAAAAAAGTATATTTCTAATTTTAAAATATACTTTTTAGAGATGAGTATTGGAAATGGGGTTAAAGTGGTTGACAGGTGTATGACTACATACATAAACACATGTGGCAAGTTTATGGAGTATAGTTACAATTCTTTTTGTGCATGCAAATAAATATCCCAACCATAAGACTCAAATTGGGGAGTTACTTTAGTATAACGTATGCTTTTTGGGATAAGCTCAAATCTAAATATAATCTACTATTATGTTTGTGGGACCCGATACCGCCTAATATATTTGATTAAAACAAGATAATGTATTTTGAAAAAAAAGTGTATTTCTAATTTTAAAATATACTTTTTAGAGATGAGTATTGAAAATGGGGGTAAAGTGGTTGACGAGTGTATGACTACATACATAAACACAGGTGGCTAAGTTCATGGAGTATGTTTACAATTCTTTTTTGAATTGAATGCAAAATTATATCCAACCGTAGGAACACAAATTGGGAAGTTACTTTAGTATAACATATGCTTTTCGGGATAAGATCAATTCCAAATATAATCTATATATTGTGGCACATGATATCGCCTAATATATTTGACTAAAACCAAATAATGTATTTCGGAAAAAGTGTTTTTCTAATTTTAAAAGATACATTTTAGAGATGAGTATTGAAAATGGGGGTAAAGTGGTTGACAAGTATATGACTACATCCATAAACACACGTGGCAAGTTCATGGAGTATGTTTACAATTCTGTTTTGAATACAAAATCATATTCAACCGTAGTAACTCAAATTGGGAAGTTTCTCTAGTATAACGAATGCTTTTCGAGATAAGTTCAATTCTAAGAAGGGTTTATTTAATCTAGATTTTGTGGTATTGTTTTTTGGATTTTGGAAATTCAGGTGTATTCAATTTGGATTTTAAAAAATCCATTAAAATCCGGTGGAATTCAATTAGCATTTTAAAATATCCATTAAAATATGACGGTATTCAATACTTGATGGATTTTATATTTTTCTATAAAATGGTGGATTTTGATAGATTCTATAGTGTACTTTATAATTTTTAAAATCCATCTAAATACATGAGATTTTGAAGCAATCTATCTATATATATTAGATTGTACAACGACAAGTGTATGACTACATGCATAAACACAGGTGGCAAGTTTATGGAGTATATTTACAATTCTTTTTTTGCATGCAAATATCTATCCCAACCATAATATCTCAAACTGGGCAGTTACTTTAGTATAACGTATGCTTTTTGGGATAAATTCAATTTTAAATATAATTTTTATTATGTTTGTGGGACCCGATACCGCCTAATATATTTGACTACAAGAAGATATTGTATTTCGAAAAAAAGTGTATTTCTAATTTTAAAAGATACTTTTTAAAGATGAGTATTGGAAATGGGGTTAAAGTGGTTGATAGGTGTATGACTACATACATAAACACAGGTGACAAGTTCATGGAGTATATTTACGATTCTTTTTTCACATGCAAATAAATATCTCAACCATAAGACTCAAATTGGGGAGTTACTTTAGTATAACGTATGCTTTTTGGGATAAGTTCAATTCTAAATATAATCTACTATTATGTTTGAGGGACCCGATACCGCCTAATATATTTGATTAAAACAAGATAATGTATTTCGAAAAAAAGTGTATTTCTAATATTAAAATATACTTTTTAGTTCTAGAGTATGTTTACAATTCTTTTTTGAATGCAAAATTATATCCAACCGTAGGAACTTAAATTGGGAAGTTACTTTAGTATAACATATTCTTTTCGGGATAAGTTCAATTCCAAATATAATCTATATATTGTGGCACCTGATATCGCCTAATATATTTGACTAAAACCAAATAATGTATTTCAGAAAAAGTGTTTTTATAGTTTTAAAATATACTTTTTAGAGATGAGTATTGAAAATGGGGGTAAAGTGGTTGACAAATATATGACTACATCCATAAACACACGTGGCAAGTTCATGGAGTATGTTTACAATTGTGTTTTGAATGCAAAATCATATCCAATCATAGGAACTCAAATTGGGAAGTTACTCTAGTATAACGAATGTTTTTCGAGATAAGTTCAATTCTAAGAAGGGTGTATTTAATCTAGATTATGTGGGGGGGGGGTTTGGATTTTGGAAATTCAGGTGTATTCAATTTGGATTTTAAAAAATCCATTAAAATCCGATGGAATTCAATTAGTATTTTAAAATATCCATTAAAATATGACGGTATTCAAAACTTGATGGATTTTATATTTTTCTATAAAATGGTGGATTTTGATAGATTCTATAGTGCTTTTTATAATTTTTAAAATCCATCTAAATACGTGAGATTTTGAAGCAATCTATATATATTAGATTGTACATCGAACCCATGAGAATCTGTCTAGAATTAAAGTCAACTACAATCTTTTAAAATCTATAGATTATTACCAATCCATTAAAATGTTTTAAAATCTGAGTTGAATACACCCTATGATGGGGAACGGAAGTGAAGAATATTTTTATATGTTCTTAATTAGTTTATATGTATTTAGTGTAGAGATAAAAGGGAATTTATCTATGTACTTTATATGTGAGGTTAGGAACTTAGGAGTTTATTATTATGTAGTAGGTTATTTAATAAGCCCAATTGTTATCGGGTCTTACTGCATTAGGTTATGTTTTAGGGTTTCTATTCTCTATATAAGTGATGTAATACCTTGTTAGAATACAATATAAGGGTTTTAGGAGAATTGGTAACTTAACATAGTATCAGTTCTCCAGCTGGCAGGGGTCTAAAGGTTTTGGGAGAACCGGTAACTTAACATACCCCCCACAAATTATTTAGACTTGATTATTGAAACTACCCTTGAATATTGAATTGGGTCTCTTTTATGGGTTGCGATCCATAGCTTTTGTCCTTTCTAGGGTTGGGAAACCCTTGGGGTAGTGAA
The DNA here is from genome assembly GCA_008931105.1 of Oenanthe javanica. Classification (NCBI taxonomy): domain Eukaryota; kingdom Viridiplantae; phylum Streptophyta; class Magnoliopsida; order Apiales; family Apiaceae; genus Oenanthe; species Oenanthe javanica. The sequence goes on from QRFB01005813.1 coordinate 36,233, forward strand.
TGTTCTGCGGCTCATTCACCCAAGTTATATCTATTTATCATATTTATATCATAAGCCCTCACTTTCACAAGTTATCTTGCATTAATCCCTTTATGCATTTGTTGGGTAACACATTAAGGTAATGCGTTACTTCTATTAAAAGCAAAATGGGGTTAAAAAGTATTGATGGATTGAACTCTTCTCTCTTGATATATTAAGAATATTCTAGAATATTTGTAGTATTATGGTAATAGTCTGAAAAGGATTTGTTTTCTTCTTATTTATTTATAAAAATATGGTTGTAGATTAATATTGGAAAGTATATATAGATAAGTATTAGTTTTTTTCAATTAAGAAATTACTTGACTTCTAACTGGTAATTTATCTACATAACTCGTGTAATCTTCATTATTTGATAGTCGACTAAACATAATGAATGGATGAATAGTTAATAAATCTCAGGAATTATATTGTCTCAATCGATCCTGTTCTTGACCCTTTCTAGAACAATTTCCTCAATCTCAATTTTCATCTCAATCTTTTCATCCGTGTCATTAGATTTTGGCTGCCATGAGTCTGAAGATAGATCTATTTATTATTGATTGTCCAGGGTTTNTTTCATCTCAATCTTTTCATCCGTGTCATTAGATTTTGGCTGCCATGAGTCTGAAGATAGATCTATTTATTATTGATTGTCCAGGGTTTTTTTGTATATCTACCAATTTTCAATATATAGCATGCTTATGTATCACATTGCATTTATGCCCTTTATATTGGTATACTAAATTATATTTATAATAATGATAATAATAGTTCAAATAAGCGAGAGGCTATGAAAATTGAGATCCCTACAAAAAATCATGACGCCTTGGTCTATGTTAGGTCGCCATTTTTACCGGTTCTTATACTGTATCGATACCGTTTTGTGGAAAATTATATAACAATTGTGATTACATAATTTAGTCATTAGAATGATATACATATGCCAATAACAAATGTAAAAGTGTTCATGTGTGTGTGTGTGAAAATTATGTTTACTTAGGATAATGTAGTTCCAAATATTTATGTGTTAATATGTGAAAATACAATTACAATAGTGTCGTGCGAATATATTCATATTTGGCTCCAATTTCGAATGGAAAGAATATTAAAATCAAATAACAAAATAATATCATTGCTCGAAGGATTTTGCTAATTTAAATTAATCTCTAATCACACCCTATAATAAATTGGAAACCGAAGGAAATCCCAAAGTTGATTCAAATATGCTTAAATGATATTCAAGCCCCCGAGGGAGTGGGGTTGCGGAAAAAGCCTATCTATTCTTTTAAGTACGGGAAGTATATGTGAGGTGATGCTGGATAGCCTCACAAAAGGCCTAAAAAATTTGGGTTGAGCAATACAATAGGCTTTGACTTGATGCTCTTCTTCGTTTCGAATTCGAGGGCCATTTGAAAGCCCATTACTTGAATACTATTTTTAGGGTACTGATTAAAATTAGGAAAGATCGTAATTACCATTTTTAGTTTAAGTTTAATTAGGGAAGTTTGATCCAGAATCAAAGTCCTTATTAGATTTCTGAATTTTATTGTACACAATTTGGGTTTCCAAGAAAAGGTTCAGAGAGATTAAGAAACAGATTTTTTACATATAACTTTGTTATTATCTGTGTAGGGTTTGGGTGATTTAATTTATTTGTGTATACATGCAGTTTAAAAAAAACAAATAAAGAAACTAGAAGTTGCACAGGGTCGGGGGAATATTAACTTTTGCCAAAGTCTGACTATCAATTACAATGAGACAAAAGAATAAGTGCTTCCTTCCTACTTTTTAGAATTAACTAAGTTTTATATTTATTAGTTGTTATTACTTATTCGACAAACATATCAAATATGTTAACTTAGACTAAAAAGTTGGTTCGAAGCTACAAGTCTTTTTGTCATACATGCCTTACGATTATTTAGGCTGGTGCAGTTCTAAGTCTTTACATGCTATTATTAGTTATGTGTAGCTACATTTACAGTGGTCTAGTTTAAAGTGATCGCCAATTATATCATGTTACGTAATAAAACGGGAAAGGAAATACCCATAAGAAAGTAATTGACAAATTGAATGACTTTTCTTATTCCTGAACATACCTCAAATAGTAGGCTTTTGGCTTTCTCAGCTTCATAACTCAAAAGACTAAAACAGGTAACCAACTTCTTCTCCAGGCCTTTGTTAAAAAATCAACTTTCTGGCCTTACAACATATAAATCAGGAATTTAAGCAAATCAAGAAGCAGCAAGATTTTGTGTCGGTGTCTATCAATGCGCCAGTCATACTGCTTTCTACCATAATCAATCCAATGCTTCCAATAAATAATACCCCTAAAAATGAGTCCAAGTAGTACATTCACCAGCTGAATTCTAACCCAACATCAGAAGTTATAACTGATCACAAAATACAACTATTCATCCTCGATTGCTGGCAGAGGATTAATGGATTTCATAGTTATGAACAGTAAGTACATTGCTATATGATTCTCTCCTACCAGTTCAAAGTTGAGCTCGATTTCTGGCAAAATACATCAAGAGATGCAATCTATTCTGTTTTTGTTTCTTCAGAAGATTGCAAAAGATGTTCTTAGCCACCACCAACCCCTCAGAATTACTCGGAAATCTTGATATAAACTTATTCAAGAATACATCCTCTGGCAAACCCACTCCATTTAAGAAACTTGGCGACCTCTTCAATAATCTCTTTGATTTGAGTATCTCGAGAACTCTATTCCAAGGAATCACTCTATTCTCCCCGCTATACATCAAACAAGTTGGATGTCTTAGACTCTTACTATGCTAATTTTTTTTAACTTAATAATATTCATATAGACCGAAACCCCAAACTTCAACTTTTCTTCTGATGACCTAAACGACCATGGTGTTCTCCTAAACATTTTGTTACAATCAACCAAAGAAGACCCAAAATGCTCAAACTGAAACTTTCTTGCTAATGTGCCATCTGTAACCGAACTCAAGGTATAAGTGCATGAACCAACATCCTTGAATTGACCGAAATCCTCATATACAAGACCTTACCAACATATTGCAAAAACCTAAAACCCAAGGTTGTCGCCTCAAAAGCATTGACAACTGATCCCCCACAATCCCACATTCCATCAAATAACATACATTAACCTTAAAATGTG
>QRFB01005814.1:1266-18315 GCA_008931105.1 Oenanthe javanica
AGAGAAGAAAGAAGAGCCTTTGATAGATATTTCTGCACCAGAAACTGCTGAGCCAGAAACTTCAGAGCCAACCCCAGAGGAGAAGCCAAAGGAGGAAGCAGCTGAGCAGAAAGTTGAAGAATTACCTGCCAAGAAACCAGAAGCCGAGGAAGTTGCACCAAAATCCGAAGAGAAAACTGAGGCTGTCCCTGCCCCCGTAGCCTGAGCATTCTTAGATTTAACTGCATAAATCAGACGGGAATTAATTAATATCTAAATAAGTTGAGGCTCATGTAACAATGTCCAGCAATAAGAAGAATAAAATGCCCAGCTCTAGTTGAATATATTTCATGCGTTGATGGGTAATCTATGATGATCGATACATTGTTACATTTTTTTGGAGGACATGCTTCATCCAATCCAATTAATTCATGACTCTCAATTTCGCCTAAATATTGTTTGTTATATGACGGCCTTCCTAGATAATTTTTCTCATAACCAATCTACCAGGTAATTAGAAGATGCTTAAAGAACATAGAGTACATATATTTTTGAAAGAACCAGCATCTTTCTAGTTAACTTTAAAAGAATTAAAGAAAAGCTTGTGAAACTAATCAAGTTGATATTTGTGGAATCAATGTATCGATACAAGGTGGTGACACGGAGGACAAAAGAATTCGATCCGACCGATACCCGATTCGAAACCCGGAATTTTGGATTTGGATTTAATTTTTAGACGCGAATTTTTTTGGATTTGGATATGAGGTACCGATCTGAAATCCAATCCAATCCGATATCCGAAATCCAAAATCCGATACAAATCCGATCCGAACCCGAAACACGAAAACCCCCCGAATAATATATATATATATATATATATTATAATATGAATAATATATATTAATAATATAAATAATATATATTGTTAAACAGTATGAGTGTTGCAGAAGGGAGGTTGAATGCAACTTGATAATTTATTACTTATCTTGCTAACAACAAACAAGAAGTAATAATATCAAGTGACGAATGCAAACAACAGTAAGCAAGTAAATAAAGAAAGATGTTTAACTTCAAAAATTAATTTATTAATGTTTGTTTTTGCTACAACTGACTGGAAGATGTTTCCAGCTTCAATAGATACAATAACAAGAAATTTGCTAGTGCTTCTATGCTCGAGAAAAATTAAGCTCAGTTGCATAAGAGAAAGTGTCTGTGAGATATGTGTATTTATGCTAAAACACATATCTCATTTACAAGTGTACTTTCCCTTGTTCCTAGGACAATGCTTGAAATAGAAACTTCATTTTTGCTATTCAAATTTGTCTTCATTCCATTTGTAAATAAAGTTGCTCTGAGATGATTTGATATCTTTGACTCCTTGAGCACACTTTATCTTTTTGCTTGCATTTTCTCAAGTTGCAGTAGTAGACTTGACAGACTAGGTAGAATTGTAAATATCAATCTTTAAATTAGCATTACCTAGTCTGCTACTTGAAACAGACTGTCAGCTTCACCAAAAGGTTACTGTCAACCTTTAGCTTCTCCTTGGTGACAGCATTTTCGAATCCGCATACTTTACTGTCAAGGTTGACAGTCTTCTTAAACATGCTGTCGTCCAAAGATGCTGTCAACTATCCCCGCTAAACATATTGTCAACTATCCCCGCCAAAGTTACTGTCAGAGAAACTTGATGTCTTCGATTCTTCAATCTCCGCCAAATTTACTGTTGAAGAATAGTTGGTGTCAATAAAACTTGTTGTCTTTGATTCTTCAATCTCCGTCAGGTTTACTGTCGAGAAATAGTTGTTGTTAGTTGTTTCAAAAGGTGCTGTCACTTGAATATTCTGTCGTAGACTTCATTTTGCAGAATGTTACTGTCAATAATTTGATTCATGCTGTGCATGAACACTTTGTGAACTTCTATTTCATAGATCATTTATTACATTTTTACAAGACAGTAATTATTAATATTTACTGTCACCTACTTGGCTTTAATACATACTGTTACAAGTGACATTAAAAACATACTGTCAATAAGCAAATGACAGTATGTTTTACTTAGTTAATTTCTAATTAATCTAAGTAAAATATTAGTCGATTACAATGTTAACATCACAATCCCTAACATATATATATATATATATAATTTTATAATATAAATAATATATATTAATAATATAAATAATATATATTATTATAATATATATAATATATGAATTGTTTATATATATATTATTTTATAAGTATATACATAATATAATATAAATTTATGTAATATATATATATATATATTATACATTATTTAGTAAATAAAATATTTTTTACTTAATTTTCGGATTTCGATTTCAGGTTTTCGGGTTTGAATTTCGGGTTTCGGGTAAATCCGAATCCGATCCGAAATCCATCGGATCGGGTTCGGATTTTAAATTACTGGTTTTTTTCGGGTTCGAGTTTGGATAAATTTTTCGGGTTTGGATTTTGACAGATCTGACCCGATTGTCATCCCTAGGTGGAGTAATGTATAATATAAAGGCTAAAATTAATCAAGATGATGTATCTCGATCATTACCGGGCTAGGATAGACTGATTTATTTATTTGCATCTAAAATAGAGTATGCCCAATAATGAAATAAATTTCATAACTGATTGCAGTCGTGCTATTGAAGAGAAGATAATACATCGAATGTGGTCCTGTTTGCTAGCTAGGGGAGACTTGTGAACTTAGAGAACAACAACAATGTCTGTCAGTGTCTCTTCTATATTGGTAAAAACAAGAGCATTAATCCGTAATCAGGCTATCAGAGCTAACTTTGTGTATATATTTCCTTCTGATTTGTTTTTGAGCATCTTATAAACCAGCAAGAATGCAGCTCTACTAGCTAATGTAGTAATGTAGGCTATCAATATCGATCTAGTTCCAAGGATTATAGATTTCTCATTATTTCACCTGCAGACAAAGAAATTCTAATGAAACAGACATTATACATATATTAGTAAATTAACTCGGCTGGATTCAAATACTAGAACAAGTCTTTAAAAACATTTGCAACTGGAGATCGACTTGCCAGCTTGATATTCACAGCTGCAAAGCAGCCACTTCGCAAGTTACTGAAAGTCAAATATTAGATTATCAAGAATTTAAATAAATAGTATTACAAATAGTTCAAGAGTAGCTAGCTAATTTCAAGTTTTCAACCATAAGCATAAGCACTGAAGAAATATCTTCATATTTCACATGCCTAACATAAGTTAAATCATCAAATGCCTGACAAACTTCTACATATTACAACAGCTTTACCATTCCTGAGACTACATCCAGATTTCGGCAACTTTGAGTTGTTTGTTTCAATTCGCGTGCATGTATACATATGAGAAATATATCAGACGCAATATCCTCTAATCAGCATATGAAGTTTTATGGACCCTATACTGCATTAAGTACTAGGTCTGATTTTGATTGTACAACATTTGGTTAAGGAGACTGTGATGTGGTACCTACAAAATCTTAATACTGCTCTGCTCAAATAATCTTTGTAATATAGGACAGATTCCTATTTCAGTATTCTGTTAGATAACTGATGGAATGTGCGAGTGAAATTCCGAAACTCATGGTGTGATTGGCCTAATTATATCATTGACATAATTTTTCACATCCAAGACTAAAAATTCAATTTTTTTGCTACCCCCTTCACAGTTCACATGCACTTTATGTAAATCCACCACTGTCATCAACATTAAAAGGAACAAGATATATATCAATATGCTAATTCAACAAGATCAATTACCTTGTAATCACTAATGCATCAGATCAATCAAGTTCCTGTAAAAACATACAATAATTACTTTTGAGACAAGCAAATGTGCTTCCCAATCTCACAGCTTTCTCAAAAGCTCTGGTGAAACGTTTAGGGGCCAGTACTTTGGCAGTCCATTCTTGTAAGGTATAAGCTCAGATGATATTTTTCATCAGTTACTAATTATGTGGTATATTATATCAGAGTAATTCTGAATGTAGGCAATGTTCGGAACAATGTGAAACCTTAAACACATGAAAGACCTTGGTACAAACTACAAACCTACTGTTAATGTTATGCAGAACAAATGAACAAGTCAGTGAAAACATGCATGGGACAAGCTTACACCACACAAAGGTTTCATTCATGTATATTGATGCTTTGGATACTTGTGACTATTACAAGTTTTTCAACATTAAATACTCTGAAGAGCAGGTAACAACAGTGTAATGTATGGAAACAAAAAAATTGACATGCCACATTAAGTTGACTTGCTAAGCCCACCATATGTATTGTCCATGGAATCTGCGATAGTGTCTGAATGTGCAACCTCATTGCTAGTTCCCTCTTCAACTTTGCTCTCATCTTTCACGGCTAATATAACTAAAATCGCCAACAATGGATAACTAATAGTGCACAGTGCCCAATTCACAGCCAATTGAGAAAGAAATGACACCTTATGAGTATCAACTTGCCAAGCAACTGCTGCTCCCGCACTCTGCACTCCCTTATAGAATCCAGTATATCTGCAACCAATGCCAATTTACAATTTACATAAAGTGGAAGTATAATCAAGCAATGAAAATTTTGGGAATTTGCTGTATCAATCATGTTACTTTACTAAGATATATAATTTACCTGCTAAGTACAGCAGAATCATCAGCCAAAGCTCCAATAACCCAATAAACCATGCTCTGAAACATAGCATCTAATAGTCCATAGCTAAAATACAACACAAAAGGCCCTGCAAAAGCAGAACCCGAATCCTTAAAATCCAGTTTCTCAGGTTTATCACCGCGAGAATAACCAAGCTGATGCGCAAGCCCTCCACCCCAAATAGCTGTCCCAAGAATTCCAACAACTGTAATACCAGCTAAACCTCTCATTCTCCTACTCTTAAAACTAAAATCCATAATGTAACCAACCATAACAGAACCTAACATCTGAGCTCCCCAATAAAACACATTATTCAACCCTCTAGTCCTCAAATTAAACAAAATCCCATTTACATTATTGAATTGGTAACTATAAAAAAAGTTACTAGCCCACGCAGCCGGAAAGATCAACAACATTTTCCAATCCATGAACAATTTCAAGATCGCCCACGACTCAGTACGAACATCCGAATACCTCATATTAGTACAAACCGAACCATCATCCCGAATAACCTTACTAGGATGTAAGATTGCAAGAGCAAGAACTGTTCCAATGGTCATAAAAACCATGAAACCAATATAAGTTCCATCATTAACTGAACTAGCTTCACTTCTATTATAATTCAAAATAAAAGGAATCAAACCACCAATAACACCGCCCATATTAAAAATGCTCCAAAACATTGATATATAAGTTCCTTTCCTATCCGGAGGTGGGTATGAAGTCATAATAGCACCTTGACCAGCCCAGAGCAAGCCAGCTCCGACCCCGAGTAAAGCACCAGCAACAATAGCAAAGGCCTGGTGCTTGTGATGATTGTAATAGAGGAAAGAACCTGCATAAAGAATATAAGTAGAACAACCAGCAAAAAGAGTGAGACGAGGGCCTAATATATTGTAAATCCCACCACCCAAGATTCCGAAAACAGCAAAGGTAGTGTAAAGAGCAGTGTTGGCGTTGTTGGCAGCGGTGGGATCGACCTGACCACCTCCACCCATCCCAGATAAAGCATTGAACATTCCAGGACAGCAAAAACATACTAAACCAATCAACCCCACCTGAACTAAAGGAGAATTATATCGAAAATACGAAGAATTTAAATTCATTTTATCAGGGTTACCAGTTTCTTGATCAACAGTATGACCCATGGTACTAGATTTGCAACAAGTGATCGAGAGCAGGAATGATAATTATTATCAAATGATGAAACAGTACTTGGGATGTAAATGAATGAAGTTAAGAGGCATATGTATAGGGAGTGTCAGGCCTTTGAATGTCTGACATGTGGATAATGCTGTGGGAAAATAAACATAAAGGACAAAACAGTTGCAAAGACTTTTCCATTTTGTAAATCGTTTTTGTAATTTATATAGGTAGCAATCATTTTCGCTGAATATACTGTACTTCTGTGTTACTTTAGAGTAACTTTTATCCACTCTTAGATTTAGTTGCAATTTGCTGCAAATTTATCTTTCACCGTTAATTATTGACTGTACATAGACAAATACTAATACGATAGTACGGTATCTAATGGTTAATCAACTCTAAAGTTGGCATATTGTTCAATACTGGAGTAATATTTTAACCTATTAATCCAAATATAAACTAGATTATAAAGTGGTTGCTTCCGCATTATATCACATTCCATGGTTTCCTATGAATAGATTTCCGAGCATTCGGTTGATAAATCATTTAGTACTGTATTTTGTACCGGAAGTTTACCATTCAAATATTTAATAGTATCCGGTTACAAGTGAAACTATTCATTGTTTATCATATCCTATTCTATGAGCTTATTTATCATTGTCTTTAATGCTATTTGTGATATGGTGTACTTGCATTTTCCAGTCTGTCCAGGCTGAACAAATCGACCCAACTATAATAATAGTATTTAAAATAAAAATGAAAAGAAAATGACAGTTAATCATTTGGCCTGCGGTGGAGAGAGTAAATATGAGTGATATGATCCAAAAATCCAAATTTAAGGCTGATTATCATAAATTCTCCTATAGCAGTGATCCAAATTTGGATAAGTGAATAGTGCTGATCCAAAATTGGATTATCACTGTTCATTCTTGGATCAGTTGGTTTAATATTAAAATAATAATTTTGTTATTTAAATATTTTTAGTTTACTAAATTTAAAATTAATTTGTGAATTTAATTAATTAATAATAATATGTAACTAATAATTAATAAAATTTAATTTTTAGAATAAAATTTATAATAATGAGAACAACATTTTCATTAAAATTTAAATAAAAGTACATTAATGCATAAAATATAAGTACATTAAATGCATAAAATAATAAATACGATACAAAAATGACTATAAAATGGTACAAATATAATAGTTTAATTAAAAAATAGTAAATGACATAGTATAAAAATATTTCGTAAAAAGAATTTATATCTTTAATTTAATTAATTTAGTAAATATAATATAAACAGTTGATAATAATTAAACATTAAATTTAAGATTAAATAATTTAATATACTCCCTCCGTCCCATTTTAATTGGCTTATTTGACTTTTGCACAAATATTAAGAAAAAATAATTTTTTTTCTCTACTTTAATTATAATACGCTTATAATTGCATTAATGTATAGGCATAAAAGATGAGTTCTTGTCTTAAATAATACAAATAATTTATTACTAATGCATGATTAATAGGGGTATAAGTATAATTTAAATCTATATTAAAGGAAAAAAAACATATTTTTGGGATAAATTAAAATAGAAATTCAGACAAATAAAATCGGACAGGGAGAGTAGTATTTATATAATATCACGTTGTAGGAGTTGGTCAGAACTGATCCAAATTTAGATTTTTGGATCACAACTGCCAGAGATGGCCTAACGACCCTTGTTTCCCCTTTGCCGTTGGATGTATTATATATGCATGTCGAGAGAATCGGCCGGCCAGGGCCAGCACCCAGCCTGCCAGTAACAGTAGACTCGGTGCGTTGCTCACTGACTCAGTCTTGATAACTATATATTTTATTATTTATTTATCTTTATAAGGCCTGCTGCTACTAATTAAATGTGCCTGCCTGCCTGCCTGGATTACTCATTATATGCATGGCGGTTGACCAAAAAATTAAAATTAGATAGATGGGTTTGTTTACTTTTCTACTGCTCTTTACGTGTGATGGACTTGGAGGTGAATGTGTGTGCATACATAAGCGATGCATTTGATGTGAAATAGAGTATATATTTCAAATTTTGGTTTGACAAAGAATGCTGTGTCTTGTCGAGTAGCAAATATTTGACCACTGATGGCATAAATATATATACATATACATATATATATATATATATATATATATATATATATATATATATATATATATATATATATATATATATATATATATNTATATATATATATATATATATATATATATATATATATCTGAGTTTAAGTTTGAATTCATTTACTTTGAATTATATGTTGTTGTTTTTTAATCAAATTTATAAAATTATGTATATTTGATATAGATCATGTAATATAGTTCAATATGTAATAGTTTTCACATACTCCAGTAATAAAATAGAAAAAATAAAATTAAAGTTATGATACGGAAAAGAGAAGTCGTTGGGCTTGGGCATATGGATTTGGGCGGCCCATATATAGGAGTATATGATGATGAGATGGGGGCATTGGGAGAGAGTGTGGATAAAAATGTTACAGCAAAGTATATAAACCCATTTGGGTGGGTCTAGTAATTTGGACCTCTATTTTATGGACGGAATGGGATACATATTTTGGATCACCTTATCTTTTTCTCTCTAAGCTCCGCGAGAGAGAGTGTGTGCTGTGTATGTGGTCGCGCTCGCTCAACCTCAACAAACAGACTCATCATATTCTTTGTTACCTGGATGGTAATATTATTATTTATTCATCCCCCTTCATATACATACATATATGATATGATGTTTGCTTTACATTTCTCGTGTTTCTACTTGTAGCTATCCTTCACTTTCTGCAATGGCTATAGCCATTTTGTTAGGCTTCTAAACAAAGCAAGTCAGTCTTTGTTAATTAATTAATGGTGCAAGTCTATCACCAAATTAGGCAAAAACTAAGAGGTGTACGTTAATTTCTACAGCCGTCTAAAAAACCAGTCCAAATTTGACAGCTTCCTGTCTTGTGTTGGGCCTACCCTGCAGAGCATTCTGGGTAAAGCATTTGGTTGTGCAATATTCGGTTAGACTGTGAAGCTTTCTGATACTCGTAAGTAATGGAGGTATTTGGAAATTCTGTGGTTGCACTCCCATTCGGTTAGACTGTGAAGCTTGCTGATACTCGTAAGTAATGGAGGTATTTGGATAATCTGGGGTTACGCTCCCAAGTAATGTTATGTACCTGTCAACTATTATGGGGGAAGAGAGAGTTCCCCTTCTGTTAGTTGTGTTGATTATAGAACTAACGAAAACAAACCCAAAGCGAATAAACAAGAACAAGAAAATAAACGACAATCACACAAGACAAAGTTTTACGTGGTTCGGAATTTCTACTCCACAAGCCGCACTAACTTTGTATTGATATCTCACATTATGTTGTGTTGTGTTGTGTTTGTGTTGGGGTTTTACAATTATATGAGATTATTTATAAGAGAAGAAACTGGGTCTAATTCTAATCATACTACTAATTTGAAAAAATAGACTAAATCAGATTCTAGTCCAAATCTGAAAATTAGATTAACTCATATTCTAGTCCAAATCTGAAAAGCTAGACTCCACAAAACCCAACAATCTCCCACTTGGAGTCTGACCATATCTTCACTTCACCTTGTAAATCTAGTAAAACCCAATACTTCAATCAATAACTCTAGTTAGTGCAACGCTTTTTCATCAATCAATTCTGAATGTCAGTTGAAGCTACGCAAAGCTTCAACTTCTCATTGGTAACCACCTTAGTCAATATATCTGTAGGATTCTTTGAACCAAAGATTTTCTTTAAGGACAAAGTACCATTGCTAATCAACTCTCTTGTAAAGTGATATCTCAGTTGTATATGCATTGTCCTAGCATGAAACACAGGATTCTTCGCAAGATGAATGACACTTTGATTGTCGCTATACAAAGCACTGTCCACCTGTTTCTTGCCCAACTCCTCAAGAAAATTCTTCAACCAAATCATCTCTTTGCCAGCTTCAGAGATAGCCATATATTCTGCTTCTGTGGTTGAAAGAGCAACACTCTTTTGAAGTCGAGACATCCAACTAATTGTCGTGCCACCCAAAGTAAAAATATATCCTGTAGTACTCTTTCTTGTGTCTAAGCATCCATCCAAATCTGCATTAGAGAACCCTTCCAAGATAACATCTTTCTTACTGAAACATAATGCAAACTTGGATGTGCCTTTCAAGTAGCGTAACAACCAATTGACTGCTTCCCAATGCTCCCTTCCCGGATTAGACATGAACATGCTAATAACTCCCACTGCATGAACAATGTCTGGTCTTGTACACACCATAACATACATCAAACTGCCAACTGCAGATGCATACGGAACTTTAGCCATGTCTTTCTTGTCTTCATCCTTTTTAGGTGATTGCTTCTTCGTGAGATTGAAGTGAGTAGCCAACGGTGTACTTCTGGTCTTCGCATCTTGGACACTGAACTTCTCCAACAATTTCCCAATATACTTCTCTTGAGATAATTTCAAAGTACCTTCATATCTATTCCTCACGATGCTCATACCAAGTATTTGTTTTGCTACACCCATATCATTCCTAGTGAAATCATCAATGAAAGTGACATTGTAGCGAGATCCTCCCAACGACGCAACTGTTGTTGGACCATATACATTTGTATGAACTAGCTCTAACTTCTCAGCCTTGGGCATCCTCCCTGATTTTGTAAAAGTAACTCTTTTCTGCTTTCCAAGAAAACATGGCTCACAAAAACCAACTTCCACATTCTTCAGCTTTGGAATCTTCCCCTTCGAAGTTAACAATTTCATACCCTTTTCACTCATATGACCAAGTCTTTGGTGCCACAGAGTTGAAGACCCAATCTTATCGACAACTACGTTTGCTTCATCACAAGATTGTTCAACAATGTATAAAGCCCCTTTCTTATCTCCACGAGCAATAACTAGGTTCCCCTTTATAACCTTCCATTGTCCATCTCTTAAAGAAACTCGATACCCTCCCTTATCTAACTGACCCACAGATATTAACATCTTCTTAAGTCTAGGAATGTAGCCTACATCTTTCAACATCCAGCTAGTTCCCAAAGAGGTTCTGAGATTAATATCTCCCATGCCCGCAATATCCAAAGTCTCATCATCAGCAAGACGGACTTTACCAAAATTTCTAAGTCTGAAATTTAACATCAAATCCTTGCAAGGGGTAGAATGGAATGATGCACCAGAATCCATAACCCATAATTCAATGGAACATTCAACACAACAAATCAAAGCATCGTCATTCACCACTTCTTCAACTATATTAGCTGAATTATCCTCTTTCTTCTTTCCTTTAGGAGCTGCAGGAGCTGACACTGATTTCTGAAGTGACCCTTCTTCTGACAATTCCAACAAACAATCTCCTTGCGATCTTTGGATTGCCCTCTCTTCTGTGACTTCGATCTGCTACGCCCATGATTCTGCCCCTTTTCAGACTTTCTGCCTCTACTCTCAGTACTCAACAAGGAACCTGACGACTCTCCTGAGTTTCTCCTACGAATATCTTCTCCAAGAATCGAATCTCAAACTCCATCAAAAGTCATCTTATTGCCCCCGGATGAATTACTAATTGCAGTGACAAATCCTGACCAACTGTCAGGCAACGAGGATATTAACAACAAGGCTTGTACTTCATCATCGAATTTTATATCCACTGACGCGAGTCTTGATAAGATAAAATTAAATTCGTTCACATGATCAGCAACACATCACCTTCATTCATTCTCGTGGCAAATAACAAATGAATCAAATATACCTTATTTGAAGCAGATGGCTTTTCATACATGTTTCACAACGCCTTGATCAATCCATGAGTTGTCATTTCTTTGACGATATTGTAAGCAACGTTCTTCGCCAAAGTCAATCTGACAACACCCAGAACCTGCCTATCTAATAGCTTCCATTCTTTCTCATCCATTGAATCTGGCTTCTTCTCTTCTAGCGGTTCATGTAGTTTTTTCTGATACAAATAGTATTCAATCTTCATCTTCCAAAAACCAAAATCTCTGCCGTCAAATTTGTCGATCTTTACTTTCCCTTCTTCTGTCATCGCTCCCACTCGCCTGAAAACCTAAGCTCTTGATACCAGTTGTTGAGTATAGAACAACGAAAATAAACGCAAAGCGAATAAACAAGAAAATAAACGACAATCACACAAGATAAAGATTTACGTGGTTCGAAATTTCCTACTCCACAAGCCGCACTAACTTTGTATTGATATCTCACATTGTGTTGTGTTGTGTTGGTGTTGGTGTTTTACAATTACATGAGACTATTTATAGGAGAAAACTGGGTCTAATTCTAATAATAGTATTAATCTGAAAAAATAGAATAAATCAGATTCTAGTCCAAATCTGAAAATTAGACTAACTAATATCCTAGTCCAAATCTGAAAAGCTAGAATCCATAAAACCCAACAAGTTGCACATTTAAGCGTGAACGCAGCACACATTCCCATACCTTTCCTTTGAAGAGATCTTTCTCTGCTGTTGGTCCAATATTTTTTCATTCTGTTATGAAACTTGAGTTACATTTGGAGCTGCTCTGGAATCAAAATTCTGCTAATTGCAGGGTGCTTTACGTGACTAATTTAAGGCTCATCCACTTGATTAATGCTGTCAATTTTGCTGAAGCACTATTTAACAAATTGTCTGGACAGTTGTTCACTGTAATAGATCCTGCCTTGTATTTGTTCGATTGCTAATCATCTATATTCGTTTTTCTTGGATGTACAAAGAATAGCTTTTATAGAGTTGGGTTATACTTTCACACGATTTAACTAGATTAAGTTGCGGAAATGATAAATTACCTGAACCATAAGCTAACCTTATTTTATTTTGACTATTTTGATGTCTCGTACCCTTTAAGGTTTAGAAAGGCAAACTAGTTCATCGCTTTTTGTAACACTTCCTTATTCTTATAGTTTCTATACTCATTAATATTTTTTCATATTACTTTTTCTCAATCTGGCTTTTCTGATTCATGTATCCTGAATGTGTTATCTTGCGGGGGTGAAGCATATGCTTTTTAGGAAACTTGCCTAAGTTATTTTATTGAAATTAATGTCATATTTTAGGAACCTACAAGGCGAGATTCTTTCTGACTTTTCTTCTATATCATTTTTCAGTAGGAATTATTCAGACCGAGCACTTGTGACATTGAAGGCATTCTCCACCCTCTTATGTTATTAGATATGTTTTTGGTGTTAGGATCACTTTATGACTTACATTGCCAACAACAAAAAACTTTACTCAATGTTGTTCTACCATTTCTTTCATCAGTTGACTAATATATTATAAGCCAACAAATACTAAATTAAAATGCTNCTATGGCTTACATTGCCAACAACAAAAAACTTTACTCAATGTTGTTCTACCATTTCTTTCATCAGTTGACTAGTATATTATAAGCCAACAAATTCTAAATTAAAATGCTTTTGATTCAACCAGTGTTCTGCAATTCTTCTTCGTCTTCAATTTCCTCGACTTTACCATTCTGGACTAGTATTACATTTGGTGGAAGACTAAGAAGAAAATCAAATTTTGTTGTTCGATTGAATTTCTTCACTCCTTTAGCTTTTCTGAATAAATCTTCTTCGTCCTCCTTACCTCCGGTAGAAAATTCCATCAGTTTCGATCAACCAGCCGTTGTACGTAACAGTCTTCGGCTCCTGCAATGGGACAAACTTTCTCACTCCGTGGCATCCTTTGCCGGTACCTCTTTAGGTCGGCAAGCTACAGAGGTCTCTCTCTTTTTTTTTTGTTACTATATGTAATTTGTATTTAAACCAGATATCAAGTTTTCAAGTTTGAGTTGAGTTGTTTCTTTTGTAGTGCAGGCACAGCTATGGTCGTTAAATAAAACATACGAGGAGAGTTTGAGACTCTTAGAAGAAACTAATGCAGCTGTCGAGATGCACAATTATGGTTGTTCCATGGATTTTAGTGCGATACATGTTCAATTGGTTAGTGTGCTGCTTTTTTTCCTTGATTTTCTTGTTCTTTATCTATATAAACTACATATTTACATCTTAATTCCACAAAGAAGTCCATTGTAAGTTGCAAGATTAATGTTTTATTCGTCTTATAATTTTAATTACAATTGTGAGAAACCAAATTAAAAATATATATATGTATGCAAAAGTGATTATATACTAATCATATAAGCTTCAAGTATAGGGTTACATTTTGTCAACAATAAGTAGACTTCATAAATGATTTGAGTCTTGTTATATTGAAAGTGTTAGTCGTAAAACATTAATTTAGATTATTGCAATTGTATGCATGTAGAGTTACATAAGTTTACATTGTCAGTTCGCTCAAATGAAGTAATTTGTTATTGTTATATGCTAGAAAATGTTGATAGCTTTATGTGGATAATACAGAGATTTAATATTCTCTGCAACTTATACCACATTTTAGAAATATGTGCAAACATCTTACGTATTGGTTCTCTGTAATGCAACCAGTGAGGTATATAAATTATAATGGACAACCAAGATAGTGTGGGTTAAATCAAATTCAAACCCATGACTCTTGCTAGGAAAGTTAAATTTTAGAAACTTTATTTATTGTATGGTTCAGTAGAGGCTATGTATCCGGACTATACTATATAATCATAGTCGAAGAAGAAATCTTTGGTCGGTTTGGTATAGTCAATTAAGATAATATTTAATGAATATATACTTATTAATAATAATATAATTATTGAGTTCTCAATTATTAGAATTCTATTTTATTATAATCAGAAATTTATTCCCCCGATATTCTCTTAACAACTATTTGAGTTATATTCTAATTGGTCTGAAAAATTATTTTATGTAAATAAAATTAAAATTGTAAGTATGTAATAATTTTTTAATATTCATTATAAAATCTACTAAATTGTAATATATTATTTATTAGAATTCAGTTTAAATTACAATCCATTTTATCTAAATTATAATAAAAAAATGATTGATTACTCTTTTGTTTGCAATATATATATATAAAATTATAAATAATGTATAACTTTAACAAATAATATTTTAATCAATAATAACTTTTTAATATATAATTTGTTTTTATTATATTTAGACCCTTGCTTTGGATGGTTTATACACATTGTTTATCTAAAAGAGGATTCTTTATGATCTACAACTGAACTAAAGCTTAGTTGAGTTCTTCAGCAATCTCATCGCACCAAGGTTAAGATGTATGATTATAATATCGTGATAGAATGTCACTAACATTTTTAGCAGGAGATTAAGAAGTTGTTGTCATCATTTCTTCATCCTCCCTCTTTTTGTTATATTATTAAAAAACGAGTCTCAAATGAAATTGTTTGCACAATCTTCACTCCTTAAGACATCATTGATATCTCTCTTGGAATTATCAAACAATCAGTGTTAGGGACTGCAATATGTAATTATGATTGAGTAAAGTAGACTGCTTTCTGGCTTGACCCTTTCATAGGTTAAATCTGCTATGCAACACGCAAGAAGGGGTTTACATGTTGGTGGAAATGAAGCAATAGCCCTCGTAGTTCTGTTTCAGTTTGCAGAAACTTTGCAGATGAATGTGAAAGCTGCTATTAAGGATGATGAAGATTGGTTACAACGTTTCATGCCTCTTGCAGAAATAGTATGTATTCAAGGATCTTTCATTTGAAAATATGTTATAGATTGTCATATTTACTGGCATTTTTTTCTTTGCTTATATGTTTGCAGATATTAGGGTTGTTTACAAGTGGATCCTTAATAAAGTTCATTCAGCAGCTTATAGATGAAGATGGCACAGTAAAAGATTCTGCTGTAAGACAGTAATAAAATTTTGAAGGCATTCAAACTTTGTAATTTGTATCTATTAATTTTTTTCTCTATTTTTTTAGATGAAAGTGCTTTTACTATAGGCAAGTCACATAGTTTTGATATTAAGTGAAANCCTTCTAATTTTAGATGGAAGTGCTTTTACTGTAGGCAAGTTACATAGTTTTGATATTAAGTAAAACAATTTCCCTTGATGTGACTTTTCTTTTCCTTTTATCAAACAACATATTGTTGGTTATAGATTGATGTGGTTTGTATTTACGTCCATATTTCATGCAAGATAGGTTATTCATTGTTCTATCAATAACATATCAAGCTTCTATATTATTGATTTCCTTGAGGGCTTTGCGCAGAGTTCGACCTTGAAGCGATCTCGTGAACAAGTGCGGTCGCTTGAAAGAAAGGTAATATGTACTTTTGTTTGTTTTTAAAGGGTACAATAGAACCCGAGGAAAGGCTGCACAGCAGTAGTAGGGGCGTTAAGACTGGAGCTTTTCTAGTTAAACGATGACTTGGTGAAGTTTTGAAGATCATGATAAGCTTTTTAAACACCCTACACGTAGCACTCGATAGCACTTCAAAATGCACAGTTATAGGACAAGAGATATCGTTTTGAAGTTTGAGACTTTGAGCATAATGACCTAGATATATAATTCAAATAAGACAAGGCATCTAGCCCTTTACATTTGGATTCATTTGATGGAGCTAGTGGGAATTTTTTATATTCGTAGATGATATCAAGTATTTGGTGATTAGAAATTCTGAGTTGTAGTCAAGTCCTGTAAAACTCAATTGTTCAACATCCAAGCTGCACAAACTTCATAAAAAAAGGAAGAGAGGAAAAAGGAAAAATGAAGTATTTCATTCAACTTAAAAAATAACTACTACAAAATTCAGTTATTTATTAGGCTCATTCAAACACATTTGACTTGACTAACTAATTAGAACATTGTTATTTTTATAACTCACTAATTAAACTAAGTATATATACAGCTAAGTAAGCTGACCCTGACAAACACTGGATTTCTTTACTGCTTGAATGAAGTTTGCATTTGAAGTTTGAACATTACAAAGCCTCACAATCTCATTATTCCCCCTTGAGTTTGAAGTTATAAAACAGCATTTGATTTTGATTCCTCATTAGTAATGCCGATTGCTTATTACATATTTCAAATAGGTTTATCACATCCTGAAAGAGTAGCATATTCTTGAATTATACTAATAACAATTTAAGATTGGTTTTTTTCCTAATAGATAAATCTGATCCACTGGATTTGTGATATTTTATTATTGAATTCTATGATGGTTCCACTACATGCAAGAATTTAAGAACTCTGTTGCTTGTATCACGTATTGTTACTTATCATTTCATATTTAATCTGAATTCTTATGC
This sequence comes from Oenanthe javanica, assembly GCA_008931105.1. Lineage (NCBI taxonomy): Eukaryota > Viridiplantae > Streptophyta > Magnoliopsida > Apiales > Apiaceae > Oenanthe > Oenanthe javanica. Next base: position 18,312 of record QRFB01005814.1, read on the forward strand.
ACCA
>QRFB01005814.1:18749-39396 GCA_008931105.1 Oenanthe javanica
TCTTCTGCATATTTCTTCAGGAAATTAGGAGGAGGAAACAGCAAGGAGGAAATGTTTACCAAACAGAAGAAGATATAAGTCTTTCGTCCTTGCAATCACATGTAACCACTTGAAGTAGTAGGTTTAACCTGATAATAGAATTCAGCATGCATGAATTTGTTAAATGTTCTCTCATTGGTAATTTTTTGTAATAATTCTCTTAGGTAGCAATGGTGGAACAAGGTAAACCTGTCCCAGTTGATATATTTGTTGCTAGAACAACTAGAGTCGTGGTGATTACTGGCCCCAATACTGGGGGTAAAACCATTTGCCTAAAAACAGTTGGGTTGGCTGCAATTATGGCAAAATCAGGTTGGTAACTGTCTTATCTATTCTACTCGGATGTCTGTAAAACTTAAAAGTTCATTATAATTGTGTGAAGTGGTAGAAAAAGTTTGTAGGAAAGATATTAGCTCTGTTACGTTAGCTATCTTTTCTTTTGTAGGTCGAAGGACATCTACTAGAGATAATTATTAAGGAATGAATAAATTAAAGTAAGAACAGTAGCAAGTTGTGTACATGGCAGAACACTTATTTATTGAATGGAAGATAATCAGTGCTGTGATTGCCTAGAATGATCTGGCATCGTTGGGTTTTTTTCCTGTACCAAATGTATCATATTACACATATTTACAACCACTTCCATGGCTAGGTTCCGTAATGATATTAAGTTTATTGCTACTAAGTTTTCTCATGGGAAAACTATCTGTTTTTCTTCAACTCATAATAGTGTTTGCATTGCAGGACTTTATGTATTATCATCTGGGCCAGTAAAGATCCCTTGGTTTGATTTTGTATTTGCTGATATCGGTGATGAGCAGTCCTTGTCCCAATCCTTGTCTACCTTTTCTGGACATTTGAAGCAAACTAGTGTATGCCACTTGGATATTTTAATAAATATTGCATGACTTTGACAACAGTCATGAAGTTGGCCCTCTTTGCTTCAAAATAATATTTATTATACTATGTTGGGAAATGATATTTTTGCTTCGAGATCTCTCCTATTACAAAACTGTCAATCACAGGGCTTTCTGTGAAGATAATTTAATATTTAATCTTTCTTCATAGTTCGATGTAGTACTTGTCATTTCTGCCAGTGGCAGACGCAGGATGATATGATGAGGGGGGCCAAAAAAAACATTGAGCATTTTTTTCTTATNCATTCGGAGGCACATGTCCAGATCTATATTATCCAAATGACAAGAGTGTGAAAGAATTATCGGGAGATGATATTGCAAAAGCATCACACCCCACTCAAANGAGCAGAAATAATATGGAGAACGTAACTTTTGAAACCAAGCTGCCAATCAGCAGTTTAACACATAAAATCAAGCTGTCAATTCAGGTTTACCAATGTACTTGATATATAAGCATATATACACACTAGAAATCTTTTTTTTTTTGGGTGGGGGGGACCAAGGCCACCCATGGCCATAGCCTAGGTTGGAAATCTGGCCCGGATATTGCTATAAAGATCAGACTAACTTGCTGTTATAAGATGTGAAGTAACTGCATGTAATAAAAACAGTGTTAAGTATTGGCATTAACCTCNTTTGGGGGGGGGGGGACCAAGGCCACCCATGGCCATAGCCTAGGTTGGAAATCTGGCCCAGATATTGCTATAAAGATCAGACTAACTTGCTGTTGTAAGATGTGAAGTAACTGCATGTAATAAAAACAGTGTTAAGTATTAGCATTAACCTCAAGGTAGATGGAAAACACTTTAAATATTAATTTTGCTTCATTCACTGTGCCGTTCTGTCGTGTTATCATTACAGCAAAATTCTGCATATCAGCAGGGTAATATCTACAAGTCATCTCTTATGTCCTAGTTCTAGTAAATTTTAAGGCTTGTGAGTGTCCTGTTTCAGTGGCCCTCCATGATAATGTGTATATGCCACACACCTAGAATAAAAGACTGCCTTGGCAAATTGTGACATTCTAGTCATTACTGATGATTTCTTTCTTTTTCTTCATCAAATTCTGCAGGAGATTCTATCGCATTCAACAAACAGGTCTTTAGTGCTTTTGGATGAAGTATGTATACGGGCTTCAGTGATCAGTTTTCTTTCTGTTACATTAGTTCTAAAAATCTATCTATATGTATACGATAATTTTTGACGAGGACAAGAATTTAATAGATGCTAAAACTAAAATNATATATGTATAGTGTATACGATAATTTTTGACGACAAGAATTTAATAGATGCTAAAACTAAAATTTTCAATATGGAATGTGCAATACTAAATGTTTGTGCTTAACTTTTAGGTTGGTGCAGGAACGAACCCCTTGGAAGGAGCTGCTCTGGGAATGTCACTGCTTGAATCATTTTCTATATCTGGTTCTCTATTGACCATAGCTACAACACATCACGGGGAACTAAAAACTCTAAAATACAGGTAGCGAATCACTTGTGCATTTAATCCTTTGATGCTGCATATCTTCGTTTGAAGCCGTGAGCTGATTTTTAGTTTGTTACGAGATTTTGTATTAAACAGCAATGATGCTTTTGAGAATGCATGCATGGAATTTGATGATGTGAACCTGAAGCCGACCTATAAAATTCTTTGGGGAGTACCAGGTTTTCCTCACATATCTGTTGCAACCTTATACTATGATCTTTACCTTATTCTACTCTGTAATACAGTAGATAGGAACAATTTGAGAGTCTCTTTGTACTAGTATTTTTTTAATTCATTGCATGGCCTTTCATTGTCTCCGAAAATTCTTTAATCTAGCTCAGGTTCCTCTAGTATACAGAAGGCAGAATAATCTAAATATTCATTCACTGTCTAGTCCATCTGTCCATGTATAATTGTAAATGTGTATGAGAATGTACCAGGTTTTGTGGAGAGTTTTAAGCAATTGTTTTCTGCACTATTGAACATCTTTTGTGTCTTTTTGTTATGGTCACGTTGTATTACCTTCTATTAGAGTTGCCTTCTGTTCAATACGGAGTACTAACTACTAATATGCATGACCAAAATAACATATCTTCTGATGTAGGACGTTCGAATGCAATAAATATAGCTGAAAGGCTAGGACTCCCTGACTTAATCTTGGATGATGCTCGAGGACGCTATGGGCCTGCTAGTGTCGAGATCAATGAAGTAACCTGCTTAACCATGCGCTTATGCAAGTATTATTTAAAATATATTAGAAAAATAGAAACAAATGTTATAAACTATATCCAGAGGTTTTTTCAGGATTTATCTGCAGAGTTAACTGTTATATAACTTGAAAACCTATGGTTGAATGTCTATTCCTCTAATGTAATTGACCAAGATATCGAATTTCTATAGTACATGTTAAGATTGAAAAAAAAAGGCAGATATATTATACAAATCTTGGGTCCTGAAAGAAATATTGAATGTGCTCTTATAATGTCGTTTATATAATCTTTGCAGATGATGATACTCCTGACACAAATTAATAGATTATTGCTTGTTTCGACTGTTGTTTTGAACTCTATTCAGATCACTAAACTAATAAGTCACTTTATGTATCATCAAATGCAGGCAATAGTTGATATGGAAAAGTTTAAGCAGAATTTTCATGAGCATGTTCATGAATCCCAACATTACCTGATGTGGGTATCTTCTATTCAATAGTTATGAATTATGATTTTCTGTTTGGCCTATGATTGTCAAGTAATGATTTCTTCCTTCCAAGCACTCGTTACTTCTCATATACTTGCTTGTTTTCATTGTTATCATTTTTACCGCACATCTTGATATATCTATAGCCTTGAACACCAGCTATGGCTCATGAATTAGACAAGTTTAAGCTCAGCTTGCAAACAAAACTTGAGCTCTGATCAATTATAAATAAATCTTGAATATAGCGTGTTTACATGGATTATGGACTTTGCTTTACTCAAGCAAAGGATCTTAATTTATTGAGTTTGAACTTATATGAGCTCTGAAACAGTTTCATATATGGTAGTAAGCTCATGGAATTCAAGTTGTCTCAAACATGCATCTGGAAGCTTGGTTCAAGCTTGTTTAATGTTTAAGCTACTAATGAAAAGATTAACTGGAATTCTAACAATGAAGCTCGACTAGACTTCGTTAGACTTACGATTCTTCAGGCTAATGTCTATCGTTACTATCGTACAAGGGAAGTGTGATATTGGTCATCTTGATAAGAAGAAATGAGTAAAAGTATAATCTCAATGTGACATGGTCCTGTTCAAAAGAAGAAATGAATATAAGTAGATGTAATATTTCCGTTATATTAGAATCTGCTCTTTACCTTGTAATTGCCCTATATTTTAAACTTATTATTTTCTCAGTATCAGCCTAAATAACTTTAGAACATTGATGTACTTTCCAGAAGATAATTAAAAATTCGGTTTTAGGCTCGCAAGAGATCTGCATGAAAGACTTCTAGTGGCAAGAAGGAAAGTCGTAGAACATGGCATTAACGAAAAACATAGACAGATGCAAGAAATTTCCCAGTCAGCAGCAGTAGCACGTTCTACTCTTCACAAGAAGCTGAGACAATATCGGGCAACTCCAGCCCAATTGTCCAGAATTACCACCACAGAGATCAGTCAAGGTGTAAAAGCAGAAATTGGAACTTCTATTACAACTAATGCTGTTTCATTTGGTAACAGAAAGCAAGCACCATCAGGTATCACTATCATAATGCGTGTGGTATCGTGTTTTTTCCCCTAAATCTTGTGGTATCGTGTTATGCTTACCTACTTTTTAGAAAATAACCTTTATGTTGGGTTTGGTTGGAAAAAGCTGAAAGGGGAACTATAATGAGTTTTGAGGCCTTTTCGTTCAAAGTTGTGCGCCGTATTCATTCCTACACTTATTCTATTCTTGCTATAATATTCCCTTGGTTTCATATAGCTTAACTTATTTTGTTATTATAGTCCATATTTTACACAAATTTCATAATATTAAACAAGTCTCCATGTTTCTAATTTATTATCTCTTCACGGCCTTGAAATTCTTATGCTCGTGATTTATTATGTCTTTTGTATATTGATCATGCACTTGTCTGCAAATTTGCAGGAAAGAAACAAGAGCTACCGAAGGTTGGTGACATGGTCCACGTTCGTTCTCTTAAAAAGAAAGCAAGAGTTTTAAAAGTAGAGCTATCTAAAGGAGAACTTGTAGTTCAATCCGGTATTATGAAGCTGAAGTTGAAACTGGACGATATAGTGAACTAGTGAATTAGGTTTTCTGCTAGAGCATGAAGTTATATGTAAGTTTTCCGTCTCAAACATTATAATTATACAATTTTTCGACTAATGCCTATATGCACTGCTACACCTAATACATACATAATTGATTATATTACTTTTGTGTTGACTTCTATATAAATAAATTTGTATGGGTGAAGTTGAGGCCTGGATTATGTCAATTACAGATTTCATAATGCATCTTGATAGTTTAGGCTCGCCTACTTGTTTGTAAAGTCAATTTTGTTGAAGCATTATTCAATGAATTGTCTGACAGTAGTTCACTATTTATATATTTTCTTATAATTGTTCATTTGCTATTTTACTGTTTTACATGGAGGCTCCTATTATCTATATTTTTGGGTCATAATTTCAGAGGATTTAGCTAGCTCATGTTCTAGTTTCTATATTCATCAAGATCAAATTATTTTACTTATTCTCAGTCTGGCGTTCTAATTCACATCTCCTAAAATTGATGTATTATCTTGCGGATTACAGGCTGGNGTTGAGTCATAATTTCAGAGGATTTAGCTAGCTCGTTCTAGTTTCTATATTCATCAAGATTAAATTATTTTACTTGTTCTCAGTCTGGCGTTCTAATTCACATCTCCTAAAATTGATGTATTATCTTGCGGTTGACAGGCTGGAGCATATGCTACTCAGAAGACGTAATGAGATTAATATCATGTATTAGGAACCTCTCAGAACCAAGTTTTTTCCGACTTTCCTGCAGGTTAAAATTTCAAGACAAAGTACTCAATTACTCATGTGGCAGAAACACTTCATTGCCCACTTCACTTCATGGGATAACTTTTTGGTGTTGGAATTTTAATGGTATTTATTGCTAGTCATCGTCTATGCTGACAGATCAAGGACCCTACCTAGTGGTTCTACGAAGGTGCAAAGATCTTTCTTAATGCTTGCAGTTGCTGCTTAAATTCGGGCTCTATCTTTAGTAGTTTCTTGGTTCTATATGTTGAAACAAACTGTTGAAAATCAACAAATCTACAAGATAAAGCGGAATCTGTTCAAGTGCTTTACCATTACCGTTATACTTTTTTAATGTTTTCTAAGAATCACCCGGGCTCTTCACCTGTGTATACACATTTTGTAAATGTTTTACCTTGTATCTTCTTAGTGCAATGTATATCATGTTTGTTTGATTTATCTTTTCTTCATTGATTCATAGAAGATTCGTTGGTGTTGTTGCAGTTGACCTGTGAAAATAGGTGAAACTTGTCAAACGTTAGGTATATTGTTATAGTAGTTTTACTTTTATGCAACTCTCTTCTGGTCATCATATGGAAACTTATGATATATGATACTTTGACAAGGAAATGAAAAAAATGAGTTATGGGAATCCGTACTAGAAAAGATATCTAGGAGTAGAGTAATACTCCTGCAGAGGATATGAATTGTGGAGGAAATAACATAGCTTAGTAATTAAGACTTTATTTCTTGTATCTCATAATTGTAAGTTGGAAATCATTTATAAGTTTATTAAGAAATAAAAATTACTTTTTACCATTAAATAACAAAACTAGAAAAGTTTGTTTTTTAAGAGAAGTCAAAGGATTAATACTGAGGCAGCTTATTTCTGATTAATAAACAGAAGGAATGAGAAACTTATGTTAGGGAAGATTGGCATGCTTAAAGCTCATTTGCCTGTTGACTGACTGGAGATAACTTACAAACTAACTACAGATAACAAATGCAGTAGGCATTTTGTTGTACTCCATTGCAACAGAATATATATCTCATTCAGTGTAGGGAAATAATATTAGTGACATGATTGCGCCCAAGGAGAACCAGATTACTGACTCTATATTGACAAACTAAAATATTATTTATTTCAACCACTAAAATATCTATTTTAAAGTTCCTATTATATCCCAGAGGGAAAAGGCTAAATTACAAACTTCAACTCTCTCAGAAAATAATAAATTGACACAACTCTATCTTCTTTTTTTTCTTAATTAAACTGTAGCTATTTGAAAACAATATCCTAAGAATTTAACTGTGACAATCCTAATTACTGAAATTGTAATAAAACTGTAGACATGTGATGGAGAAACTTGAATACATGACTGCTCATTTCTTGGCCTTCGTTTTCTTCGTGGCTTGCACTTTCTTCTTTGGTTTCTTCGGAGGCTTTCCTCCCACAGATTTACCCTTTTTGCGTCCTAAAGCCTGAATCCAAAGCTCAGAATAAGGAACGACAACAAAAGACATGTACAATCAGTATAAAAACATACCAGTAACAACCCAAATATACTTAATAAGTTAGTTAAACATACTGGTTTCCTCTCAGCATTGCCGTTCCCTTTTGCATTATGTCGTTCCTCTGCACCTTCAATTTGATCATTTTGATTGGTAGTAGCTTTAGGCAAATCTTCAGCCTCGTCTTCTGAACCAAATGAAAAACCCTCCAATGTTCCTAGCCATGACGACAGAATATGAGAATAAACACACATCTATACAGATAGCTAAACTTCGTAAATGTTGATATATGTACCACATTAGAGCTCAAATATGTCTTACCTTCAACCATGGTTTCAGCCTCATAAACGTTAGACTGTGGTGTCAGCTGAATGAAATCGTTCATAATTGCCTCTATCTATTATAAAAAGAGTTACTAGTGTCAAAGTCAACTTAAGAAGTAGGAACGTTGAAGTCATAACAACTAACACACAAGTAAAGAAGAACAAACCTTAGCTTCTGACTGACCAAAGCTAACCTGAACAAATGAGAACTTTGAGAAAACACAACTAAAAACGGATATTTAATATATATATAGACACACACACACACACACACACACAGAGGGAGAGAGAGGGAGGGAGGGATTAAATTGTAGGCTCAGATTGAAAGAATTACGTACAACGCAAAATGTCCGTGAAGGTACTATGGTGGTCTTATATATGGTTCCTGAAATATACACCAGTCAGATAAAAATTAACACAGTACCAGCATAAATAGCCAGACATGAGACATCAAATCGATTTTTTCAATTTGAACTGGGGAGTTTAACTGCTCGTTGCGAAATCCTTTCCTTTCCAAAAATAAAATCAGAATAACCGTTGTTGGAACTTGGAAATTTAAGCATAAGGCGCTTCGTGGGGAATGAACTCATAAAATGTGATATATGTTGCATGGGTTAATTAGTTTTTTCCATCAAAAAGCTGATCCGTGGCTCTATCCGACCCATACATAACAATCAAACGTTTTAGTAGAAAGAAATGCTTGCCTTTCAAATCCAGTAGCATGTCCTGATTATCTGTTATAACCACACGACCAACAGCACCTACATCACCACTTAGATCAATGGATTCATCTTCACACTCTACAAGCGCCTGCAAAAANACTCTACAAGTGCCTGCAAAAAACAGAAAATATAGACAATAACGTAACAAGTTACATTGAGAAGTAGAAAACTTATTATCAGAAAAAGGGGAGGGGGAGAGATAAAAAACTGTAGTTCAGACAGAAATTTATCAAAAAATTGGTTTGACAGTCATCCTTTATATAGAAGTCCTTCATACCATCTGCCAGAGAGTGAGTAGGTGAGGGGCTAAAATAACATCATAAGTTGTGAAACATTTTTTTTTATGCATCACGAAATTGCAGTAATAGAAATATATTAATCTAAAAAGTATAACTTGACCAACTGCTCTTGCCTTTGAGCGCTGGACTTTCTCAGGGAGTACCAAGGGTAAACTTGAAGACGAGACCTGCAATTCATATACACACATATGATATATATACATATATATATATATATATGAGAGAGAGAGGTTCACAATGCAATAAGTATTCAAGTAATATAAGACCAGGTGCTAGAATTCTTACATAAGGTCCAGCAGGCTTGGCAGATATTACTTCCTCTGGAACATCCATGTCATCATAATTCTCTGCATCACATCAGAGAAACATAAAAAATTGAAGTAAGAAAATCATCAGCTCAAAGTAGCCTCAAACTATCAATTGACACAAATAAATAAATTAACGAACATCCAAGAATTCTAGCGACTCATTCCTCAACTAATTTTACACCGCTTTATTTGCACTTCAAAGCATTTCTGTAACCATACACACACATATCTACATAATACACATGTCCAGGCCCCTTGGTACCTCCTTTTGCATGGTCGTCTAATTTCTTCTTCTTAGTGGATAACTGATCCTCTGTTTTCTTCTTTATCGGAGACTTCTGCTTAGAGGTTTCTTTTAGTGATTCTTCAAGGACTGTGACATTGTCCTTCTCATTATCTGAATACTGAGGAGTTTCCTGTCTCAACACTTCTTTCGGATGGACGTCATTGTGTTTCCTTACAGGACTAGCTTCAGGATTAGACTCAGAATCTGATAGCAACATCCAAACCGAATTACTCTGTTCCTGTTCAAATAGGTTCAGTTGTAGATTTATCTATTGTCATAAGTTTGGAAAATATAAGAACTTGTTTTATAGATAATGTTAAATACTCTAAATCATACCTCCACTAATTTATAGACATTAAACAGACTGAGCGAACATAAATAAATAACTTCAGAAGACCAAATGGTAACAAATTAAGGTTGACCAATTTCTTGGGAATAAACATAGGTAGCATATACAAGGACTACTAGAAATCGTCCTATGAGAATCTTGCATCTCTTGGATTTCATTTGGAAGTTGTTTTATATAAGCTCAACAAAGTTGTGAATGTATCATGAGAAACTTATAAGGGCATCGACAGTAGGACCAAAACCCTTGTTACAAACCTTGAATATTTTCTCTCAATAATAAACCAGAAGACGCAGTCTCTTCTATTTTCTTTGTGATCATTAAATACAATTTTACAAAGCTTTGCCACTTGTAACCATTTCAAATTCACCCCGTTTAAAATTTCAATATGCAGCACGTACCGCCACTCTTATCTATAGGATCTTCAAAACAACTACATCCAATCAAACCCCCAAAAGAACTTCTTAACAAAATAGAAGTACTCTAATAATAAAAAACAAGTATTCATTTCTATACTTCTTTACCATACATCCATACAGTAGTAACTAGTAAGTAGTATAATTTTGATACTTGAAATAAAAACGAAGCGCGTGAACATATTAGTAGTTGCTGCCTCAATCGAAGCACAAGGCAAGACCTAGTTCACTTGCAGCTACATGGATGTGAAACCATCAAACTATAGTAATGCACTGTGCGTGGTGTGGTATTTTATGAGGACGAGATCTATAATATACATTTAAAGGCATAAAGCATTACAAGTAGATGTAAACGCGGGTACGTCTTACATCCGTTTTGGCAGACTTGTTAGATGTTTTTTGCTTTGCATTTTTGGCAACGCCTTTTTTCCCTGCATAATTAGCAAACACATGCATAATATGAAAATAAAGGTGAATTTAAGCATGAAGATGCGGGAGTATGAAAATGGCACTACCGGAGGTAGAAGTCTGATTCTCTCGTTTCCGCTTTTTGTCAAGTGTGGAGTTGCGTGTTGGCTTATTTTCCGCAGTGGCATACATTTGGTGTAAAGGTAATTCATCATCATCATCATCATGGTCATGGTCAATATCAATTTCGTTTCCATTGTCAGATAAAGACAAGTCGGAAGGGGAGGACAAGGCCAAGGCTGATGATTTAGTTGGTGTCTACAATTACAAACCACAACCCAACAACTTTAGCAGTAGCAATACAAAACATATAACACACACATTCAATGTAAGTAGTAACATAGGGGGTGGGTGGGTACCTGGAAAGATCGAAGCCAATCTGGAGAATCGTCTCCGGAGTTATTTCCCATTGAAATGACAAATAAACGAAATTGATTGAATGAATGATTGATTGAATGAATGATTGATTGTCTATAGAGGTAATTTCAATTTGAAACCCTAATACTAAGTGAAATTGAAGCAGCAGCAGCAGCAGGTAGAGTAGGCTGTAGCTGCTGAGTGCTGCTTGGCTGCTACTAATAAACTATACACACACAAAAACGCTACTCCCCAGTCCCCCTTCCGTCTCACACTAGTCCCTTTTCTTTCAAGATTTTTTATACTCCGTATTCGATTATAATTGTTCGTCCGCCTCTTTTTTTAATGTAGATTTTTTAACAAATTTTAAGCCTGTGTTTAGCCGGCGGCCTGTAGCGGATTAAAATAGCTGACTAATTTATTTGAATAACTGTTTTGTCTTGAAAAAAATTTTAATATAAAAAATTATTATTTTTTCCAAAATTAGATTTTTCAGCTGAATAAGCTATTTAAATCCCCTAACTATTAAACACACATATCAGATGATTCACTTGAACAAATCTCTAATTTACCTCAATCTTCTAATTTTTACTCAAATTTCTAACTTATAAATAACCCCCTAAATTTATTTTTATATATTATTTATATATATATAAATTCTTAGGAACTTTTATTCGATTCGGGGAGAAGAACGTGTAACAGACATAAGAGTTGTAAAGTCAAAAGCAATCGAAAGAATTTAATAATTTATGAACATCAATATTGATGTTACTTATTTATTTTTAAATAATTAGATTTACAAATGAGGGAATGAGTTAGAATCCAACTCAAAATCTGGAAATGAATCATTTATCAATTACGCTAATACTGATATTATTTGATCGCACATGTAACTAAATGTTAGAAAATTATTTTCCAGTTATCAAGCATTATAACATAAGAACATTGTAACATAATAAAATATTTTGAATAATGATATATATATATATATGCAGATGCTCAAATGAGAACCAATTTTAAAATGAGAACTTAGATCTAATCTCAGCCTCTTATTTTATAATATTTCTTTTAATCTATATCGTCCTTTTCTATCCCTACATCCGTGTTTCTCTTCCTCAATCGCTGTGTCCTCTCTCTCTCTCTCGTCTGAACTTTTATGCAACACCTTCGCTTCGGCCACTAAGATCTTAGTACCATACATCTAATTATCATGATATATAAAGTTGTATGTATATATATATATATATCCAAATTTGACTTATCTTGATATTTATAGCATCTTCATCATCAATTCTACAACATTTTAGTCTTCTGATTTTATAATGGGATATTTCAGTAGTGTTATTAATTTTCTTCTAACATTTTTTCGATCTAGTGATGTTGAAGACTCCACTTACTCAGATCTGACACTATTATACGATTTTAGCTTTAGGAATTTTGGTGATTTTATTAGAAATTTGGTGATTTGCGTGTAAATTCTTTCGGCATACTTGTATTGAATTGAAGCTATGAAATTGATTTACTACTAGATTCATTAGAATTGGTGATAGATCTTAAAAATATTGAAAAAAATATTCCATAAAATTTAGTGATTCGCGAATGAAATTTGGTGATTCGACTATGTTTTCTTATAATTTGAGTTTGAATTTGGTGATTCAGTAAATGGTGATGTACTGATTTAAATTTTTATGAGTTTAATTTGAATTTGGTAATTATTTAGGTGGTGTGACGGTGGTAGTATAGTGTGGTGTAGTAGAGATGGTGTTAATGTTGATGGTGCGGTGGTGGTGTTGATGGTGCTGTGTGGTGGAGGGATCGATGATGTTGTGTTAGTGATGAGGTGGAAGTGGTATAAAATTATATATAATTATAATATGTATATATTTATGTATGTTTAAATTTTAGTGATTTGTATTTAAATTTAGTGATTTTGTCTTTGGTTCTTAGTTCTTATTATAAGATGTTCTTATTAGAGTAGCTCCCTATATATATATATATAAATTAGTTGTATAAACAATTCTTATCTATTCTATATTAGTAAAGTTGTAGGGTAAATATTTGGTTCGGTCCAGTCATTTTGTCTTCCACGGAACTTCAAATACATGTATGTTATTCAATTTCAAACACTCTTTTAATTTTTGACTCTCACTCAATTTCAAATACATATTCCCTACTCAATTTCAAACATGTTTCAATTTTCTAATTACTCAACCTTTTAAATTTATTTAAAATCATAACTTATTAATTAAATTTTATAAATTTTAAAATAATAATATTATTTCATTTATATTAATTATATTTTATTACTATATTATATCTATATTATCTATACTTTTATAGCGGAAAATATTTGTTCAGTCGATGGTCCGTCTACTATAGTCTATTTGTGTCTCACTCAATTTCAAATATCCTCTTTTCATTAAATTTTAATTAAAATATAGAGTTATACTCATAATCTACTAATTGAAATAGACACAAAAAAATTTATGATTTTATTGTTCCTAAAAAGATTTTAATATTTCACTTTCATCATCGTTCAAACACTTTAATTTATTTAAAATTATAATTTTATAATTAAAATAATATATATATATATATATATATATATATATATATACTATAATTCTTCTACTCAACTTCAAACACACCTTTTTAATTAAATTTTAAATTAAAATATACTTTACCAAACAGATATTGTAACACCCCCTTCCCAAAATAAGACGAGAAGTTACTTATCAAATCACAAACATGTATACAAAGTACTAAAATCCACCAAACTTAATAATTAAATATGTCCAACATGTCTCCAAACTAATATCAATACCTCTAAAATAATTCAAAATAATAAATGCGAATAAATCCAAAATCTCTAATAATAAAAATGACTAAAATAATCCTTTAAGTTCAAACGTTCTAATAAATGTAAATAAGGGAGCTCTCCATTACACAGCCCAAGATTCTCCCAAGTACATGTCAGAAAAAAGAATACGGCATGAGCCAAATGCCCAGTACGGATTGAAATACAGTTTATAAAACAAAAACAAGATATATAGTTTGACAATTATAAATAAACATTATTTTTTTTTAAATAAGGCTGAAGCAAAAAGGATTAGGATATTTCATATCGATACAAAGCAGATAACAGATACACACATCATAGGGTACCTAATGCGTGCAACAAACCGGACAACGTGTACGACATATGCAACGTCACCGCCAAATATCCAATCACAAATCAAATCAAATTTTAGGTATACTCACGTATCCTCAAACAAATATCAAATGCGCAAAGCTCGCCACCTGAGCTATCACAAGGATACGCCGTGACTAATCACACTGCCATGGAAGTGTCATGTCATTGGTGTTGCAATGACATGGCTGTAGTACCCCTATAGCTGGTTAAATCGGTATACCATATATCACTCTAAGGGTTCAAATAAAACAATTTTCACAATTTTAAAATCACATAAACAAATATTTCAAATATTATACGCAGATATGTAACATACATAATTTTTGAAAATCATTGAGACAAATATTTAAATATTTCGAAACAGACTTTAAAATAACTTTCGGAGAATCAAAACAGTTAAAACGAATAACGGAAGGAACAAATTTACGAACGGAACGAATTAAATATAACTAGTCCTAAAAAGAATAGCGCTGAAGAGAAAGGGGACGAAATCTGTACCTTAGGATAACAATAATAGATACTAACGAAATTATCCGGACCGAATACGATGCTTTTAGCCCGCTAGTATTTTCACTATGTCCGTATCTCACCATGCCCACATTTCAATGATGTTTGTGTTTATATAAAATCCACATGCACTCCTCCGAATACACATCAAACTCAAGAATTAAAAACGGAGATGTATGATTCTTGCATATTACCAGAACATGAAATTCCCTTGTTTTTCTTTTGACCCGAGCAGCTAGTTTAAGGATTTTTAATAAATAACTCATATGTTTATATGTACATATAGACTCTTAATAATTATCATGCTTCTAATCTAATTAACATTTTATTACAAATTCTATTTCTAATCAAATTCAATATAATAAATATTATGGTTAAAGAAAATAATCTTACAAATTCTAATCTAATTCTAATTATTATTACTAATATCTAAATAAATAAATTACGGATATTACATCTATACTATATTATTAAAGACGAAAGATTAAAAGTTTTGGTCGTCGGTTGGTTTGGTACTGGGTGAACCATAGAAAAGATCTTGACCGTCCAATTTTAAATGAACCATAGAAATAATCTTAACCGTTAAATTTTAATAAAATATAATTTTAAAAGAATATAATCATACATACAATTCTAACACAAGTAATCATCCTTTTATGCAAACAACTCATAAACATTATAATTCTAAAGAATATAAACATTACTACTAAAATACAATCTCATATTAATCTTCTAACTAAAATATCTCACATTAATCTCCTAAGTAAAATACATCTCTATACAAAACAAACAAAAATTATCCTATTAAAATATAAATGCAAATAAATTATATAAAAACATATACATATAATATTAAATAAAATTTAAATTATAATTATACAAATACAAATAAATTCAAATTATTAAAAAATATTAAAATAAAAATATTAAAAAATTAAAAAAATTCATCCGTGCATCGCACGGGATATAAGATAGTATATATTATATATACAACTCTATTTTGAACAGATATATTATACATACAACTCTATAATCGGTGTAGCGTTCTTTCTATACAACCGCTCGCGCATAATATTATATTATATTTAAATTATAGCATCTATTTTCTTTATTAACAATAATGTTACGATCCTCCTTCTTAATAATAAAATAAATAAATTACCACATTAACTTAAATATTTAACTTATGTAAAGTAATTTGCGTATACTATATATATTATACATACAATTTTATTGTAATCCTCTTTTATACAAATGTTCAAGGGTAATATTATTTTATATTTAAATTATATAATATAGTTTCTATTCTAGGAATAAAATTATAATATAATTTTATCTAATATAGTTGTATTAACATTTAACTCAATTTCTTCACTATTTTTTAATTTATTTAAAATTACACTCTATTAATCATATCTTATGAATATTAAAATAAACAAATTAACATATAATAATAATATATATAGCATATAAAAAATTAATAATAAAATAAATTACTATATTAAATTAAATAATTTTATAAAGTAATTAATATATAATTTATTAATTTAGTTCATATTTTGCACGATTTATAAACCAGTATATACCTAAGAAAGCAAGTCATAATAAATATTTTAATAAAAAAATAATAAAAGAAGAGAGAAACAAAAATAGTTAAAGTCCTAGCCCCTAGACAATACAGTCACAACAAAAGTGAGGGTCGTGTAAACAGCTGCAGTCCCGGAAGGAAGTTACAAAGGGGCAAAACAGGGAATTAGCAGCCCATGTTATCCTCTTAAAAGCCAGACTCCATCCCCAAGCAATACACACACACACTCACACACAGAGACTACTAACTAAAAGGGGTTTGAATAATTGGTGTAAAATAAAACATGGCAGAAGGGAAACAAGGAGTGGTGATGATGATGGGTCAAAATGAAAACCCAATAACCCAATTTCAAACCAAGTATAAGGAATTTGAAAGTGGGTTCAAGACCTGGCTTGCTAAGCAGTCATTGGGTGTTGAAGCAGCTGTGGTGACTGCTACAAGTGCTGTTCAGGGTGCAGCCATTGGTGGCTTCATGGGAACACTCTCCGGTGATGTCAGTTCTGTTCTTCCCACTCCTCCCCCTAATGCTGCTCTCAATCCTCAAGCCATGGCTTCTCTTCAACAAGCTCAGGTCCTTTTTCCCCTCCTGTATACTAGTATACCTTTTTTGTATATATGTGTGTGTGTGTGTGTGCCTATATATGATTTTTAATGTAAATCTTTTTTAGTTAGATGGGATTGATTGTGTTAGTTAATGCATCCTAATTTTGAGTTTGTCAACAACTTTCAGTTCTGTAATAATTGAATTATTGTTATGCTTGCAGGCTCTTGCAGGGGGTCCTTTGGTACAAGCCCGTAATTTTGCTGTTATGACAGGTGTGAATGCCGGTATTACTTGCATTATGAAAAGAATACGTGGCAAGGAGGATGTCCAATCGAGGCAAGTTTTTGCAATACCTTGTCGTTTCCCTTTAATCTTTTTATGTAATTACACTGCAAAAAGTTGCTATTTTTATTTTTGGGGTGTCATCTCCTTAATTTAGTTTGTAACTTTTAATAGCTTGGTGGAGCATTTCTAGGTTTGTAGTTTCTAAGTTTGTCGTACTTGGTGGAATAATAAGATGTCATGCCACATTTAGTGCTAGTTTAGTACATGTACTGTATATGTAATAACAGGGGTCCAAGTTGTAATGTCCTTGTATATTATGTGTTTGAAATGCGAGAGCTCACTATAATATGGTCTTTCTGAAATGTAATTATTTATCATTCTCCAAGTGTCTGCATATCTTAGGTTCTGAATCTGTTATTGCAGTATGGTTGCAGCTTTTGGTTCTGGAGCCATGTTTTCATTGGTGAGCGGAATGGGTGGTCCTAATCCGGCTGCAAATGTTGTGACATCAGGCCTTTTCTTTGCACTGGTTCAGGGTGGAATCTTTAAGGTAATTGAGTGGAAGGAAAAAATTTTATAATTGCCTCACTGTGTAATATATATTTGTGTTTTTGATTTAGTATCATCCTTAGACAAACTATATCTTTTTTTAATAATCGTGATTGTTGCAGCAACTAAGAATGCACACAAAAGAGAAAAGAGGATGGATCAGAACCCATAAAAAGAGACATGTTTGCCAACTGAATAATCCAATTCAATAACATCCAGATGTAAATGTAATAAAAGATTGCATCTCCTCGTATAACCTGAAATTAATTCTAATTTAAAGGAAACTACTTTTAATCAATATTAGCTTGTTAGAACAAATCCTAGAACCTCTCATTAACTTATTGATCGAATATGGTTAAGAATATCTTATTAACTTATTGATCAATATGATTAAACTTCATAAGGAATTACAATTATAATTAATCTTAATATCTTATTATCAAATAATATCTATTAAATAATGCATAAAATATATACAAAAGTGTTTGCTAAATTTCTTGCTCCTCAGTCTTATTTTGTCCCCTAAATAAAACTCTTCCACAAGGAGATGATTTGTGGCAGATCTTGAAGACTTCAATTTCAACCCTATGAATGTTATTTTTGGAAAAACCTAAAAAGAATAAAATATTTTTACATGGTAACAGTTCCCATCACGGTGTCTTCGACAAAAAAGTCAATATGTTCCGTCATGATGATGCTAATATCCTCTTCCACATTGTCAATTTCAGACACCCATTTATGTCTTCTTTTCTAGTGTCGATAAACCGATGCGTAGGAGGTTCAATAATATGATTTTCTTCAACTATATGAACATATCTCGCCATGTGACTTATTGTCCTTGTGTTCTGTAATAGGTTCTATCTGCATTTTTCCTTAACCTCATCTAACCTCTTAGTCTTCGACTGTAACAGGCAAACAAAAAAGTTTGGTATCAATAGTTCAATACAAGTGATAGTTGCTGTTAAGTTTTAAACATTTTCAAGTAATTGATCCCTTAGATTGTTATTAGGTGGGTCTTGTTACTACCCGGAAACTGTGATGGTTGCACTGTAGTAATTCTCTAGTTATTCCATTGTTTTCTCTCGTTTAAGAAAATGTTATTCATATTTATTTAAAGCTTTTCCAACAAAACAATTGCCACAATTATATTTGTAAGCAGTACCTGTAATGATAAAAAGTGGCCATGATGATGAACAATAACTTTTTGGTGTTGATGTGATATTGCTTGGTATTTTCATGGAAGAGTGGCTGGATGTTGGGTGTCTAATGCCGATTTGATGGAGGACAAGAATTAAGAAGGAAAACAATAAAAATATAAACATGGGTGGATTAATTGCAGAAGAAAGAATAAATGATGGATCACAAGCCATACAAAGAGAAATAATTCTCAACTTAATAATTCAATTTAGCAAGGTCTAAAAATAATAAAGAATACATTTTATATAGTTTGTGAACCCTCAACTATTCTTAATAACAAGGAAACTACTCTGATTTAATATTAGCTTGTTAGTACTAATCTAGAATATTCCCTGTCATCTGTTTGTTTAAGATAATTTACTTCATAGTTCATAATAAGTTACTGGACCGCCATACCGGGGGGGGCTCCCTTTACCTAGCAGAAAGAATTATCATTTCTAGGAAAGGCCTTTCTCAGAGTTTAGTTTTGAAAATCAATTGCACAGCCTACTTCTCTTGCTTGCTGCTCGTCTTGTAAGCAATCTTATCTTTCAAAAAAAATCTAAAAAGGTCTGGAAACTATCTTATCATCCGTTAAATGTTGTGCTAGTATGGAAATATATCATTCCCAATTTCTCAGTGGGCCCGATCATGGTCTAAATTTCTTGTCTGCTACTATATCAGGATTTTACATGAGTGGAACTTGCACCTAAACAGAGTGGTGCACTTACCAATAAACTAAATAGATTTCATCTACATGAGTTGATCTTGCACCTTAATAGAGTTGGATTGGATTCTGGTATTGAATAGACGAATTAAATGTACATTAATAGTGTTGCTTTCAGATATTCCATATTGCTGGAGTGCAACAAATAAGTTACACACAAACAAACACAATATGAAGACCATTTATTTGTTACACTTAAGAGGTTCAAAAATTTGATGTTAAGCTTTAACTGTGTGCTGTGCAGCTAGGTGAGAAATTCTCTAAACCCCCAGTTGAAGATGTTTTATATAATAAAACTAGAAGCATGTTGTCAAGTCTTGGCCTCCAAAATTATGAGAAGAATTTTAAGAAAGGCTTGTTAAATGACAATACTTTGCCTTTGCTCACTGACAGGCAAGCAATTGGATTTGACTCATTTTAGATGTGTGTTTTTTCAACTGATAACATGTTCTAACTCTTTGATTGCTTGTTATATAAATCAGTGCTCTTCGAGATGTACGAATCCCTCCTGGCCCAAGACTCATCATTCTTGATCGCATCCAAAGGTCTGACACCTGCTCCATTATGTTTCAAGTTTGTATATACTTTATCACTGAATTCCAAAACATTCTTTTGTTCTTACTGAATTTTTTTCCTGAAGGGACCCTGCGCTCAAAGAAACGCGAGGGCGCTAAGTTTCCAGAGTAGATCTTATGGAATGAGCAAAATGTATTTCTGCTTCATATAGAGATATTGGGCATATTGTATTAAATTATCTTATAGTCCTGTTGCTAATGGTATACCTGGTTAGGAAACATGGACAGATCTGTTCTAGTTCAATTTATTTGTCGGTGAAATCTTCGTATCGGTTTCTTTGTGTGTGTTAATTGAACACGCATTCATTTTGCCTTTAAAATTGTTTGAACCCAGGAGGCGAGGGTGGTAGCAAGAGTCTTTGGTCATTTATGGTACTTCTTATATCTTGATGTTTGCAACAAAGGTTTTCTAAAACAAGGATGCAGTAGACAATCCCCTGTCTTGACAAAACGAAACCAGTAATGGTTTACATGGCAAAAACAAATAGAAATTTGTTATGTTAATGTAAATTCACATGATT
>QRFB01005815.1:0-24893 GCA_008931105.1 Oenanthe javanica
ATGTTCTTGTGTTGAGTTATAACCCTATATTACATATAGGTGTACACATACAGCCTTTCAGGAACTTTGATAACTACATGAAAATATCCCTTGCAGTTGTGCTTCCCAAAATAATACGTATGTTTGTTTAAATTTTGGAAGTTTTATATATTTGGTAGGTAATGGAGAGTTTGGAACATGCTATGAAACGAGGTGCACCAATCATTGCCGAGTACCTGGGAGGTGCAATTAATTGTGATGCTTATCATATGACTGATCCAAGATCTGACGGACTTGGTGTTTCTTCATGCATTCAAAGCAGTCTTCTAGATGCTGGAGTGTCACCGGAGGAGGTAAAAGCTGTCCTTTTGCAGTCCACGTTTTTGTTATTTTCATCGTTATGCATTGTGTGATACGGTGGAATGATAAGCATGTGTGAATAACTGAATATATACAGAAGGGGTGCACATTGTTTGACATTGTTTGATTTACAGAATTTCTTTCTTTTATAAACAAATGCACACAAATATTACATCTTGGAAATGTTCTACCCCGGAGAAAAACCCATATCTTTCTTGTTTTGTAACAAATATAGATATAAATGTTGATGTGTGTGGAACAGCTCAATGCGGTGGATTTAAAATAAATTTCTTTAATTTATTCATCATAGGTTAACTACATAAATGCGCATGCAACTTCCACTATAATTGGTGACCTTGCTGAGGTGAACGCTGTTAAGAAAGTATTCAAGAACACTTCAGGGATTAAGATGAATGCAACGAAGGTGAGCCCCCACAGAGGAAGAACTTGTATACTCTAGTGTCATTTCATTCTATAAGTCATAAACCTACACTATGCTAGCACTTCCTCTTAATATTTGTATATTTTCTCATTTGTTTTCTATTTGCTATATAGTCTATGATTGGCCACTGTTTGGGTGCTGCTGGGGGTTTGGAGGCCATTGCTGTAATTAAAGCCATTACTACAGGGTGGTTGCATCCTACAATTAATCAATTTGTATGCGATACTTCTGAGATTTTGTTATTTATAACTACTAGCATAAAGTATGAAACTTTCATTCTTGATCGTTTATTGGTCGATTCTAAGAGCTCATTTCTAATCAAGATTTTTGTATTCATGGGTTGCTTTCTTATCCATCTACTTCTTTGTAATGATTGTCGTTTGTCTATTGCAGAACTCTGAGCCTTCAGTGGAGTTTGACACCGTTCCTAATCAGAAACAACAACATGAAGTAAATGTTGGTAAGAGTTTTTCCCCTCTTACCTTTCAAACCCTTGTACATCTTTATTGCAACACCTTGACCAAATCATATGACTTTTGCCTGATTTAAAATTGCAACACGTGCAGGCATCTCAAATTCGTTTGGATTTGGCGGACACAACTCAGTTGTGGCATTCTCTGCATTCAAGCCATGAATTAGAACATCCTTCCTTGTATGTAGCATATCAAGCATATCAATGGATTCTTATCCTTAGTTTTGTCAATTTCTTGCGGAGGCTGCAGAAATAGTCATCTTTTTTTGAACCTTTTTTTCGAGTCAACTCCTGCTCTTCTCTCCATTCTTAAAACAATGAGGCTGAATAGGAATGAAAAAAGCAATCCGTTTTTCAATTATCTAATGATGGTTGGAACTTGTAATCTTTTTTCCTGTAAATAGAATGTGCTCTTTATATGGTATGCTTATTTTCTTTGGTACTGGTGATCTTCCTGGTGAGAAAATGTTGGTATCACCACGTTGAAAAGCAGCAACCAAAAATACCACAACATAGGAGAGTTAAAATCCAAAATAATACATGAAAATGTGATATTTGAATTTGTTTTATTTTCAATTAAATATAACAATAAATAAATAATTTTTTTTTTTGCCAAAAATCATCAACTTTAATAATTTAAATACTAATTTCCCTAAAAACGAGAGATATACATGAATTGGGCTCCCCTTCATGGTATATATTTACATATATGGTGCAATCAACACACGAAGATGATCACAAAAATTAATTAACCCAAAATATTTGTTTTATAAAAAAATTATCCTTAAATTTTTTGTGTATACATATATAATTTTAGTAAGTTTAAAAACAATGCAAAACTCTTGTGAAAAAACAATGCTAAACTGAAACGTCTACCAAAAACAGCAATATTTGTAGGACAACGTGGCTAAATTGGGCTTTTTCCAGAAATACCCAAACATATAAAAAATTTTTCAAAAATACGGTGCAACCTCATCTGCAACCGTTTTTCACTCCTGGCGCCAGCGCTGCAACCTCATCTGCAACCGTTTTTCACTCCTGGCGCCAGCGCTGCAACCTCATCTGCAACTCAAACCGTATTTTTGAAAAAAAACCTTAAAAAGTTAGGTAGTTTTGTAAAATTCCCTAAATTATAAGCGACTTACTTTGCCCAAAAAATATAATAAAATTGTAACTTGTTCGCATATATAGTAACCAACTGCTAAGCTTGACAATTAATTAATTTAAATATAAGGACGATTAGAAAATACTAAAAATCACTTATTTATTTGTAAAATATTAAATATTTTTGAATTTAGATTTTAAATAAAACATATTAAGAGTCGTACCACATATTATTCTTAAATTATTTCTACAGCTATTTTAACTTTACATCTAAAGTAGGATTAAGTACTTTCTTTTAATAGTACATCTTGGGTTTAGGAATTTAGGAATGATAAAATAATGCAATCCGGTGGATATCCGATTCATTCCGATTCAATTGGATTTAACCGAACCCAAAATTTTGAATTTGGATTTGAATTTGAATTTCAGGTATACCGTACCGATACCGACTCAAAATCCGAAATCCGATCCAAACCCGAAACCCGATAAAAACCCGATATATTTATATATATATATATATATATATATATATATATTATTATAAATATAACTTATAATATATATAATATATATAATATAAGATAAATAATTTATATATGTTCATTTTTACTCAATAGTCAATACTTATTTAGTGAACTAGTTTTTCATTTATCAACGTATAATAGATTTTATTAGGATTATATTATACAAACTTTTCATTTTTATCAATATCTGAACTATTAGCTAATTGTTAATTGTATATTATGATAAATTAATATCACAATTCGTATAATATATTATATTTAATTATCTTTTGAAATTTAATCACTTATAATTTTATAAATTTAGTTATTGTTGTTTGCTTGTGTTGAAGATATTAAATTTTGGATACCCGAAAAATCCGATCCGATATTCGATGAATTTGAATTTGGATAGTCTAAAAATATTTGAAATTATATTTGAATTTCACTCAAAGCTGATCGAACCGACGGTTGTCATCCCTACTGTGGTGTTAAAATTATTGCAGGTTTAATTATACACTGTACAAGAATCGTCTCATTAAACTAAAATTAGATTTATAGGGAGTGCTATCGCTTGGATCTAGATGGCGCCTCGAGAAATAAATTTTGGCTGGAAATGTAATGATAATGAATATTACCCCGTTTCATATTAACAGTTGATTTTCAAAAAATAACACTATTAAGAAAATTTATTTTTTATAAATTGTATATATATTTATTGCATTGACTGAATATAATATATGGTATAAAATTGATTTTGAAAATATAAATTGAAAATATGTGTAATAGAATTGATTTTTAAAATATAAATTAAATTACATTTTACGTTAGAAAGTTGAAGTGGACGATTATTTTGAAACAATTTTTTTTTGAAAATGGACTTCTATGATGGGTATATAAGTACACAAGGAATCTCTCTGTCCCGATTTATTTGTAGTGTTTAATTTTTTATGTTCAAATTGATTAAATTTGATTAATAATTAAAAAATATTTGTTTGTAATTTTAAAAAATTAAAAGTTGTATTTTAAAGTAAATTACATCTATTTTCTAACAATATAATTTTTATAATTTTTTCAATTTTATAATATATACAATTTTGAATCAAAATTGAATTAATTTGATCACAAAAAGTCAAATATGACAGATAATTTGAGACAGAAGGAATATTATATACTAGTTTATTTACAATTTTGACCTTAACATAGTTGAAATTTGAACAGAATTTAGTGATTTAAAAATCTAAATTATATCATTAGTACAATGATTAAAATTTAAAACAAAGGGCCTATTGGGGGAGGTTGTAATAATAATGTTCCCATAAGAATACACGTCTTATTTTTTGTAACTAACTAGACACACTATGACAATCAGAAGACTAATCCTTCAGGCATCATTAATATCAAGAAGACATATGCATGTTATCTCAATATAAAAAAGTATTGCATTCTCCTTTACTGGCTGTTCAGCCAAACCATTTCTCTTGCGGAGCGATAGCTATTGCAGTGTGTCTTGCACACAGGATTGCTGATGGTAGCACTTTATTATCATTCTTAAGTTACTGGGCAAGCTTATCACGCAACCCCTGTGATCAAGAAAAATTAGTACATCTTGCTCCCTGTTTTGTCCAGGGGCTGCTACCCCATTCATATGATGATGATCTCGTGGCAACTGAAGTCTGTATTGTTTCAAGTTGTAAACATGCGGCCTCTCTTTGATCCGCCACTGCCTAAAACAAGTGGATGGGAATCTGGTCAGTTCTAATTCCATTTCAGCAAGTAGGTTGAGTGAGACAGAGTTACATTCACTAGTCTGCCAAATGAGAAAAGGGAAGAAGAAGCTTACAGGAGTAAAGAGTTTGGTTTGAAAAGAAACCATGCCATTATTTGACAAGGATGCAAAAAATGATTACAAGTTTTATGTTGTTACCAGCATTTGTAATTTCCCGTTATATGATGAATTGGATTTTGGATGGGAAGGCCGGTTAATGCTACCATTGTAGATGAGCCGTTTGTTAATTTATTTTTGATGATGGATACTCCAAAATGGGGATGGTATAAATGCTACTGTTGGTCTCGTAGAGGAAGACATGAAAAATATCCGAGCTGACAAAGTGCTGCTTACTTCTGCTTCTTCCTGATGTGATGCTTGTTATTTTTATTGTTAATTAAGTATTGTGTGTTGATTTCTGAAAGAAAAAAATTTGTCTGATACTCCAAATATTACGTCCAGAAAATATTCTATAATTTCTGTTTTGTAGTTGAACAAAAACAAACATACATGTTGAAGCATTGGTAACTGATAGCCTGATATAAATGATGTCGTAACTGTATAATATCATTTGCGGGGACTTTCACTAGTGAGGAAAGGATACACATTGGCTACGAATGGCTGGCAGGTGGAGGTGGACTCATTATCAATGTCTTGTTTGCCACGAATCTATCTAATTTACGTAATTTTTAAGGTATTTACATTCACTAGTTTCTTGAAGGGCTTGAAAATGACTAAATCTAGAACATCACTCGATCCCCAGTTTGTGCGAAAGAAGGAAGTGCTTAGTCATCACACAGCTACATCCATCGCCCGTTTCTGTAATAGAAGAAAGTGCTAAGTCATCACACAGCTACCTCTATCACCCCTTTTTCAGGAACACTCAAAAGGGCTAAGTCATGTTGATCACCTTCCTCCATCAACCAAGATAGGCAGAAGATGGAGGGCAACAAGTCAACCATACTGGGACTCTATCGCCAGTTTTCTAGAAAGAGCCAAAATATGCTTTGGCAAATACATTGCTCTCTATAGTCAGTTTTGAAGATGGTTGAAATAGACAAGTTGCAGCAGCTATTTATTTGAGAAGCAATCGGTTTTCTTGGCTCAAAAAAGGTTATGTCTCTAGTCAAAATCAATTATTTCACCGGTTATTGTTAATCCGCCTAGAAAGTACTCTATATCATGCAATTTGTTATAGGCACTTGCATATTTTGAAAGCACTAAAATATCAATGTTTCCCAGTATTTGTTCGTAAAATTAGGCTAGTTTGATTTAATGTTGGTTATAAGAATATAAAAAAATTGTCATTTATTTAAACATTATGTGATCTCTATAATTAGTTATAATTTTCATTTATGAGTTGTTCTTGTTTAGCAGTAAGCATTAATTTATACCTTGTTCTACCCTTTGTCTAACACTTGTTGATTGATTTCTCTTTGCAAATCTAACTTCATGCTCTTCAAAGGGTTGGATTGTTGGAGAAAAGTGTCATTGCTGGCCTGTCTCTGCATCTTTAGTGTATTGAGTTATTGCAAAATCTTATGGAAATAGATAAGAATGAATTAAATCACAGAAACATTACATGATACATGGCACATCTTAACAAAGAATTGAAAAGTAAGTAGCATCCCCTCTCTTATGATATCATAATCATTCCCAAAATTACTGAAGGTTTCTTGTAACAGACATGATACCAATGTTAATTTCGTCATCGAGAGGATCCATTGCAGTCGATTGTACTCCCTTTATGGTCTCTCTAGGAGTTTTCAGCTAGTTAATATTTTGAAAGTCTTGTAAAGTATCACATAGCATGATTCTATTTAACAACAAAGTCCAATCATATTTAATATATTTATCAAAATGAGAATAATTTACATAATTTGTCTAGCATATATATATTTAGTTTAGGTATGCAAGTAGCTTTCAAAAAAGTAGGTAGGTATACAAAGTGGTCTTAAATAATTATGAGAGCAATTCCAAGTACACGGATTAAGTACTCAAATTGGTGGTCTTTTTTCGATACATGCTTAACGAAATCGATAAGAACAGATAGCGTTTATTATCAAATTCATCACAGTCTTAACGAGCGTTCACCGATGGGTATGCAGAATAATATCTGCAGCCGGCCTGCAGTGCAGGCAGCCTGCACTGGTAGAACTATTCCATGTTTGATTATTTATTATTCGCGTATTTGAGCATTCGTCCTGAGTTCGATTTTCACTCATGGAAGAACTATTAGAATGTATATTAGTGTAGTAATGTACTACATATAAGCTTGGTAAAAATAAAAAATTATTCACGCATTTAAGTTGTGCATTGTGAAGTTGGGTTTATTCATCTCTATATTTCATTTTGCAACTTATAACAAGATTCAATATGACAATTAGAGGACTATTCTCTCGGGCTTCATTGATATTGAGAAGACAATTTCATGTCATCTCGAAATCAAAACCAACATTAAACCTGATTCTCCCACACCCCTGAAGCTCAAACATTACAAACTTCCTTTCCATGACCGCATGAGCCCAAATTTTTATATTCCATTTGTTTTCTTCTATCCCAATCCACAACAATCGGATCGTAAGACCCCAATAGCAAATCTACTCAAAGACTCTTTGTCCGCGACACTTTCCAAGTACTACCCGTTTGCTGGAAGGCTAGGTTCTTCAGGATCCTACGTCGAATGCAATGACCAAGGCGCTGACTTTCTTCAAGCCCAGATAGCATGTAATTTATCTGAAATTTTACCAAAAGCTCCGGTCAAGGATGAAGAAGAAGGCTTTGGTCATCTCTTTCAACCTCGCACAATATGGGACAGAGTATCGTGTTCTCCTTTATTAATTGTTCAGCTAAACCATTTTTCTTGTGGAGGAATAGCTATACAAGTGTGTCTTGCACACCGTATTGCTGATGCTAGCACTTTATTATCATTCCTAAGTTACCGGGCAACATTATCACGCGACCCCAGCGATCAAGAAAAGCTACTGCATCTTGGTCCTTGTTTTGTGCAGGGGCTGTTACCCCATTCATATGATGATGATTTAGTTGCAACTGAAGTTTTACTTCCCGAAAAATACTGGATCACCAAGGAGAAAGTGTTTTATAACTCAAAGATTGCAGAACTGAAGGCAGACCAGGAAAAACAAGACAAATTATGTGGTGTAGTAGCAGAACAAAAGTACACACGGAATGAGCTTGTGACTGCTCTCCTCTACAGATGTGCTGTAGCTGCTGCAGCTACATCAAACTCTGGGGCCTGTCCTAAGTCTGTATTGTTTCAGGTTGTAAACATGCGGTCTCTCATTGATCCGCCACTGCTTAAACACAGTGTTGACAATCTAGCTACTTATAATCACATCTTAGCAACTACAATGAGTGAGACAAAGTTACATTCATTGGTGGGCCAAATCAGAAAAGGGAAATTGCAGCTTACAGGATTGAAGAGTTTGGTCCGAAATGAATTCATGGCATTATTCGACAAGCATGGAAACAATGATTACAAGCTTTACGTTATTAGCAACATTTGTAATTTCCCAGTATATGAGGAGTTGGATTTTGGTTGGAGAAAGCCGGTTAGTGCCACCCTTGTCGACGTGCCCTTTGTCAATGTCTTAACGATGGATACTCAAAATAGGGATGGGATAAAGGTCATTGTAGGTCTCGCTAAGGAAGACATGAAAAATTTTCAGGCTGACAAAGAGATGCTTACTTATGCTTCTTTCTGTTAAGAGGCTCTATTCCTAAAACAACTCTATATTAGTATCAATTGTCCTGATGCGACTTTGTCCAAATTGAGATTCTTCAAACTTTCACAAATTAAACAAAACAATTGCTAACCAGTTGTCCCGTTTATGAAATTTGCAGTTTACTCTTTTTACGTGATTAAAACCTTGATGGTTTTTACACAGTGGTGTAGTTTGTAACTCAACACAAGTTAGTTCTAAGTCTTACTGTTTTTAATTCGAATAAACCCCTGGAAAAAAAGCACTTGAAATAATTTATGGGCTATCTACCAAGATAATGTTAATGAAACAGACACCAAACAGAACACATAATTTGTTCTTATTTTTTAATTTAATCATCAGTCTATATGCAACGGGGTTGCCTCCCAAGATAAAAAGAATTTTGTGATAAACTTGTGGAAGAGAAAATGAGATTAAACGAGGTTGTTCTTTGTGAAACTCGAAACGGGAAGAGGTGGGAGAATCAGCACATGTGTGCATCCAAAACGGACATGTTACATAATATAAGACAATTCTTTACTACTATACTCTACACTGCAAGCATCACATTTGAACGAGGACGAATGCTGGACAACGGTTAATTGGTGCAAGTGTGAGCTGGATGGTCAAATTTGCGATCCTCTAAAGACTGAACCTGGAACATAGCACATCTGATGCAAAAATAGAAGTTAGGATCCGAACTGAGATAGGTGAACCATTTCCGTAGTGCGCCACAAATGTTACAATGGCAGAAATGGAGTTCAAGCCGAAATCTGTTATATTTTGCTATTGTTCCAAGGGGGACTTGTGCTAGTCAAGAAACTCGTTTTGGGTGGTTGGGTTTTCAATATACGTCAGTAATTTTGCACAGCTGTTGTGAAGTAAGAATTTAAGGCATTCTTGATCTACACCACTAGTATAAATCTGTGCGCTACCAATCATGATGCTGCAACTATGAACAAATGATTTACACAAGACATTCCAACTATTCATTAAACAATTCAAAACTGGATTACTTTTTATGCCTGGTCTGCCTCATTGTTCAAGGAAACAGAGAGAACGACAACAGTTGACTCGAAAAAAGATACAATAGGATACATATGTCTGCAGCCTCCCAAGAAATGACAGGACTAAGGATGAGAACCAATTGCTATGGCTACATGAACTACATAAAATGAAAAATGTGCTAATCTATGGCTTGAATGCAGAAAATGCCACAACTGAGTTGTGTCCGCCAAATCCGAACGAATTTGAGATGCCTGCAAATGTCACAGTTTTGAATCAGGCGAAACTTGTATGCTTTGACATATAGCAAATATAGATATGTGCCGACAGAAAGGGAAATTAATAGCACAAAAGACTTACCAACATTTACTTCATGTTGTTGTTTCTGGTTTGGTACGGTGTCAAACTCTACTGAAGGCTCAGAGTTCTGAAACAGACAAAGGACCATCATGATAAATAAATAACAAAGCCAGCCATTTGCATATTAATACAGAAATATTTAGCAGAAATGAGCTTATAAAATTGTAGAACTGACCAACATCAAACCAAGACTAAATAATGTTTAAGACTTCAAGCTAGCAGTAATATAAATAGCAAATTTTGAGTCAGTAGTATCACATACAAATTGATTAATTGAAGGATGCAACCACCCAGTAGTAATGGCTTTAATTACAGCGATGGCCTCCAAACCCCCAGCAGCCCCCAAACAGTGGCCTATCATAGACTGAAGCAAATAGAAAGTAGGTGAGAAAATCTACAAATACTAAAAGAGAACATGCTAGTATAGCATATTTGCTACACTTGAATGNTAAGTGTGAAAATCTACAAATACTAAAAGAGAACATGCTAGTATAGCATATTTGCTACACTTGAATGAAATGCCAAAAAGAGTACGCATGTGGGTTGGTTGGGAGATAGAGTTCACCTTGGTTGCATTCATTTTAATCCCTGATGTGTCCTTGAATACTTTCTTAACAGCATTTACCTCAGCAAGGTCACCAACGATTGTGGAAGTCGCATGCGCATTTATGTAGTTAACCTGTAATAATAATGGCGAAGTTCAGTGAGTTAATTAACGGGCGGCAAAAATAATGTCAATACCATTCCTTGTAACAAAATATCTAGGAGGTGTTGTGAAAAAGTGAAGGAATAGAACCAATCTACTCATTGAAAACAAATAAGGTCATATAGTAATAAGTTGAAGAAATTCAATATAAATCCACAAAAGTGAGCTGCTGCACAAGCTTCAACATTAAACTCTAATTTTCATAAACTAGCAGACATATAAGCATGACTGATGTGGTCCTCTAGCAGTTCAACATATCAGAGACGTTATATTTGTGCGTATAAATTTAGAGAGGAAGAATTGAGAGAAATGCAAACACTTAACATTAATACACAATGAATTTTTCCATCAGACTTTGTAATTTTATACTTGCATTTAATTTGACATTTGTATTAGGATGCAGTATCAGAAAATACATAATGACGACAATAACGAACACGTGGACTGCAGAAGGACAGCAATTACCTCCTCCTGAGAAACTCCAGCATCACGAAGACAGCTTTGAATGCATGATGAAACACCAAGGCCATCAGATCTTGGATCAGTCATATGATAAGCATCACAATTAACTGCACCTCCCAGATACTCGGCAATTATTGGTGCACCTCGTTTCATCGCGTGTTCCAAACTCTCCATTACCTACCAAAAAATTCAAATTTCAGATTTTGATCCAAGCTAAATACAATTTTATTTAGTGAAACACAGCAGTACTTAAACCTTATTTAATATGTACCACTCAAAACAAGGTCTCATAGGGTTAGAAATATGCCCTCTCCTCCTAGGAGTAAGTAGGCTGTTTCTGTGAGAACCCCCAGCAAAATATTTACTTATTTATTTATTTTATTAAATTTTTCAAAGATTTTTTTATAGCGTTGAGATGCTACAAAAAGGTGTGAAGGCAATAATATCATGTGATGGTAAGAAGATGATCTAATTAGGCAAAAAGGGTGCAATAAAACATTTAAAAAAACATGAAAGCTGCATAACAACAGCATAAAAGACAACATACTAAAAAAACATAGAAGCCGCATAACAACATAAAAGACAACATACCAACACGCCAGCTCCTTCGCCCATAACAAAACCATCTCTATCTTTGTCCCATGGCCTAGACGCAGTCTTTGGATCATCGTTTCTCTGAGACAATGCTCTACATGCAACAAATCCTCCCAGCCCAATAGGTATAATAGCCGCTTCAGTTCCACCGGCAATCATCAAATCAGCCTCACCTCGCCGGATGTGATTGGCAGCAGCATAGAAACAATAATTAGATGTAGCACAAGCTGTAGAAATGGAATAATTAGGTCCCATGAAGCCAAGATCAATGGCAAGCAATGCAGACCCCATGTTTGTTATGGCATACGGAATGAAAAAGGGGGTGATTTTTCTGTGACCCCTTTCTATCAAAGCCTGAACCCCGTCAGAAAATACAGTAAGACCACCCATCCCTGTTCCAACTAGTACACCAGCACGCTCCTTATCAACCTGAAAGACCAGATAAACATTTAAATTTATAAAGACTTTGCAAATTAAATTTGGAAGCAAAAATAATATAAATGAAGGCACGGCAGAGGGGAGACATTATTCTTATCAAAAGGAAGGGATCTCAATTGTACTTAAATGATTAAATGGATATACCACAAATGAAAGATCACACTGTTATTTAGGGAAACAAAAATAAAATATATATTATATATATAAGGGGTATGATGGAAAGTTCGACATTTGCAGGCTGCTCATTTCCTGCGTTCTTATTTATAATCAAACAAATATATTCTGACTTTACAGTCATTGTGTTTGACCAACAATACTTGTGTAGTTATATTTTATACGTTCGTTACTTGCCAAACTTGAATCAAAACTTTTGTCTCCTTCAGTATCCGACAGAATGAACTTCTGCAGACACACCAATACGTACAAAAGATATATAATAACAAATGCAATCTGAATAACCTTCCGTAAGCACCAAGTATTCCAAAAGGGGAGCTTTGTCAAAGTGGAAAATAAAAGTTATATCATTTAACATGATCGTTTCCTGTGAAATGATAGGATTTCCAAATTGAATGAAAATGGAAAGACGCCTTGATCACATACAAGATAATACATAAGAAGAACATTCTAAACATCGTATTCACAATTGCATTTGCATACAATATAATTAGACAACTCTCATACAAATACACACATATATGACCATATAACACAGCTTAAACTTGTATATGTGCATACTATACTGAAATTCGATAAACTAAACAAATAACCTTAACAAAAAAGCCAATGAATCATTTCAGGTCATATTTAGGTTTCAAAAGCTGTGTCATATCATGTGAAACATTGCCACCCCTACTATAAAGTAAAAACCCGGCTCTAACACACTAACCAACAATGAAATCATCACTAAAACAACTACAATTACATCAACAATTAAAACAAATCAAACCAACAAAAAGTTCATAAATTCAATGAATTCGACAAAACCAAGTAAAACAAAATCAAAAACCCACAAATGCAATCATAAAAAGCAAACCTGGAAGACCACATCCATAAAACTCAAGAGTCCTAACATTACTATACACGATTCTTCGACTCTACAAACCGAACAAACAATTCAGCAAACCCAAATTCAGTCCTAACATTGCTACAATTCACTAAACCCAAATCAAATGCCACAAAACAAAACCATAAATTTAGTCATGCACATCCAATTCAACAAAAAATCACTAAACCAACTACAATCAAATCAAACCAACAAAAAAGTCCATAAATTCAATCATGCATGTCAAATTCAACAAAACCAATCATAAAAACTAAACCTTGAAGCGCTTATCACCCCCAAGATCTGCACTTTCAAGAGCCTTTTTACCAGCAACAATGCAATAACGAAGACAATCATCAAGTCTCCTATCATTCTTCCCATCAATATACCCTTCTGATGAAAACCCACGAATCTGACCCCCAAATCTTGTAGGAAACTTAGAAGCATCAAATCTATCAATCAAACCAATCCCAGATTCACCAGCAAGAAGCTTATCATAATAAGCATCAACATCATTCCCAAACACAGACACCAATCCCATCCCTGTAATCACCACCCTCTTGCTCGGATCCGTCTCTCTTTTGGGGGCTGAAATGGGTGTAGAGGCGGCGGAGATGAGTGATTTCCGGTGGGGTGGCCGGACATTTGTGATTTTAGCGGCGCCGGAATTGGTTTTGCGAAGTGGGTCTAGTGGGGATACGCGGAGAGGTGAAGATTGAAGAGCTTGCATGGTATATAACTTGATTTGGGATTGAGAATGATAGAGTGTGTGTGTGTGTGTATTGTATGTATCGAAAAACAAGTAGGGGAAGTGTGAGTTTTAGTAGTACAAGTAAGATTTATATATATATACGCAAATAAATTATTTGGGGATCTAATGTACCGTACCGGATACTGCACTCATATGACGGATTTACCAAAGTTATGTTTTTCATTGAATTAAAATTTAACTAATATTGTTTAGTATATTTTATTAAATTTTAATATATTTAATTTTTTTAAAGAAAATATTAATAATATATTTGAAATGTAACTGGATAAAAATATATTATTTTGTAGATGTAATATAAGTGTTGTTTTTAAATTTATTTGTTTTGTTATTTTTTTTTTTGAAACTAACAGAATTTCATTAATACGATAAATCACTCGACATAGTCTTTACCAAATGGATAGAAGGAGATAAAAATGCAATGAAGCAATTTAACAAATAGGGGATTTTAGCTAAGATATGAGTCACCTTGTTGGCTTACTTCCTTATATGACTAACACAAACTGCAGGGAGAGCTCGAACAACATCTTGCATTGTTCAATGATATGTCCCGCCTCCAATAAATTTCGGCTTCTATCATGTAAGGCTTTTACTGTCAACAGGGAGTCTGTTTCAATTATTACTTTCCGACCTTGATACTTCATTAGCCATGACAGAACTTCTCTAACTCCAATTCTTTCTGCTTCAAAAACAATTGTTGAACAAGATAGAGTCATGCTTCTTCCTTCAAGAAACACACCTTCATGATCTCGTAAGACCATACCTATTGAGAAAGAGTCCGCTCCTGGGAAGAACGATGCATCAACATTAAGTTTAAGCGAACCTGTCTTTGGGGGTTTCCACCTCTTAACTTCACTTTGACACCTCCCTTGATTCCTTGGTTTCTCATCTGTGGATTTTGTCACGCTGCTTTCCAGTCCTTCAGATGATTGAAACTATTCTCCATTGCAATGGCTGGGTTCACCATCCAATTATGCAAAACTTTTTTATTATGCCAAAACCATATTCCCCACAAAACTACACAAATTTCGACTATCTCTTCATGTTTTGCCACTTTCAGTTTGTTTAGCAGCCATTCAGGAGCCGAAAGCACTCCCATCATGTCACAGTCCAAATTAGTAGCATGTCAGCAACTACTTGCAAAAGGGCAGTCAAAGAACAAATGGAGGAGATGTTCTATGTCCACATTGCACAGAGGACATATAATTGGGAGAGCCACACCTTTATTCTTCAGTCTAATACGCACAAGTACATTATCTTGACAAAGATGCCAAATAAAATTTTTTATTTTATAAGGGATGGCTGATCTCCATATACGACTCCACCCTCCTAATTGCGTACACCCAGAATTACAAGCAAATTGATCATGTCATACTCTATATCTTATCTTCATATTATATAAACCATCAGTATACTTGGACCATACTATTCTATCATCAACTGAACGTTGAGGCACACTCGTAGCTAGAATAACTTTAGCATCACCATTACTGAATAACTCTCGTACTTTATCAGTGTCTCAGAATTTAGTACTTGAGTAAAATAAAGTCGATACTGTTTCATCCCTTCCCTCATACATTTGTAACTCCTCCACTTTATAATCCAGCTTTTGTGCTAACCAAGGATCTCGAGTCGCCACAATTGTCTGACCATCTCCAATAACCCATCGAAAACCTCTAGCCAAGTACTCTTTTGCTTGCCAAATACCTGTCCAAATAAAGCTCGATTTAACACATTTACTTGTCTCCATAATATGCACATATGGAAAGTATCTAGCTTTGAGAACCCTTGAAACTAACAGCTCAGGATTTTGAATGCATTTCCAAACATGTTTACCCAACAATGCTACATTAAAACCATACAGGTTTCTAAATCCCAAACCCCCTTGCACTTGGCCTCACACATAGCATCCCATGAGAACCATCGTACACCTTTGCTACGGTTTGAACCTGAATTCCACCAGTAAGCATTAAACATTCTCTCAATCTCCTGTATCAAAGACTTTGGTAATAAAAAAACAGGTCGTGCAGTTAGAAGACAGAGCTTGTGCCACATTTTTTATCAAGATCAATTTTTCTGCTCTCTTGATAGGTTTTACTTTCCAGCTGTCTATCTGTTTAATGACTCGATCTTTTAAGAAGCCAAAAACTCTCTTCTTTGACCTCCCAACCAAGGAAGGTAATCCCAGATGTCATTATAGACCCCCAGAATTGTAGCAATTTCCTCTTGTTTATCCCGTCTCACATTCGAACTGTAAAACACACCAGACTTCATGAAATTAACTGCTTGACCTGATTCTGTTGCATAGTTTTCCAGAATACTTTTAATATGAGTAGCCTCCTTTATAGTTGCTTTGAAAAAAAGAAAACTATCGTCAGCAAAGAGTAAATGAGTGATCTCAGGGGCATTAGGATTGATACGACATCCGTGAATCCTCCATTCCTCGGCTGCAATGTCCAGAGAATTAGAGAGTCCCTCCACACAGAAAAGACATAAACATAGGGACAAAGGATCCCCTTGTCGGAGACCTCTTTTCGGGATAATCGGACCCACAGTCATCCCATTAAAACGCACCTCATACGATACGGTTCTAATGCCCTTGAGTACCATCATTTGCCATCAAGAAATTATTACGGTTCACTTTCCTCCTTGCAGTAGCACTCACATGAAAAAACTTAGTGTTCTCATCACTCTTTTTAAGCCAAAACAACTTCACTCTTTGCTTCCAGTATAATTCTTCATGTAGAAGAATCTCATTTAGTCTATCTCTAGCAGCTAAAAACTATTTCACACCTTGAACATCACTCCTGTCTCGTAATGAATCAAGCCAAGCCTTTTTATTTTTGACTTTTTCTTTAAACTTATTAAAGAAATCCCCCCCCCCACTTTTGCATATAGCTTGACACAGAAACTAATTTTGGAATGAAGTGAGAAGGAGGGATACTCTCCCAGTGGCCAGTAACGTCCTTCAAAAATGATGGCTCTTTTAGCCAAGTATTTTCAAATTTGAACTTAAACACTTTCTTCGGGATAGCAGCATTAATTAACTCCAGAAAGATAACATCATGATCAGAAACAGTAGTTGTGATGACCGCTAACTTAGACAGGGGAAATAAAGTCCACCAATCCATAGTCGCAAAAGCTCTGTCAAGATTTTCCTGAACCCAGTTGTCTGATCCTCGACTTTTCTCCCAAGTAAAACGACCACCTTGTAACTCCACATCAGAAAGCAAACTCTCTTTCAAAGCATCTCGAAACTGCCTCATTAATGATTTTGGATGCGGGTGAGATCCTTTCTTATCCGACCTATAAAGTAAGTCATTGAAATCTCTCATAATGCACCATGAGAGATTCGATACTCTAGCTAGCTTACAAATCAGCTCTCATGATACGTCTTGCACGTTCAGGGAACCCATAGAAGAAGGTTAACCTCCACTTCTGAACATTATTTTCATGAAACACTAAGTCTACATGGTTTTGAGAATACCCTGTGATGTTGCACTCTACGACACTTTTCTTAAACACCGCAAGTCCACCATTTCTACCAACACGATCAACCGAAAAATAAAGAGAAAAACCCACCTTAATACGTAACTCTTCAACTTTACTAGCAACTGAAATTGTTTCTATAAAAACAAAGTACATCAGGATTACAATCTCTAACTAGATCGTTTAGGACTCGAACTGTATGAGTTTTCCCAAGGCCCCTACAGTTCCAACTTAAGTAACTCATTGTCTTTGGCTAGCTTACTGAGCAAGCTTAGCCAATATAAAAGAAGGAGATTCAGTGCAATCACCTGTAGAAAGCCTAGAATCCGATGTCATTACGTCAAAGTTTTTGTCAAGGTCCAAACTTTCATTTAGCCCAACTCTCTTTCTTTTCCTTTCCTCTAAGTCAAGCCCATCAAGCTCGTTCAAACCCGGCTCAAAATTATGATTTGAAATAATATTCCCCGCCACTCCAGCCCCCAGACTTATCTCCTTATTAACATATCCCTGAATTATCACATTATCTCCAACAGCCTTCCCTTTCTGTCATTGGGTTTCCCCTGAATATGCTACATTTGAATTTTGAAAATCCCTGATTTTTATCCCTTCTGAAATTCCATCCCCATTCCTCAGCCACTCATCACGTAGCCACTTACTCCGTCCCTGTGCCGCCCCTCTACGTGTAGGAGCTCTGAGCCAGCTTCCCCACTCTCGAATAACTCCGTTTGTACCTCCTTCAATCCTCTTCTTACAAAAACGTTCTGTATGAGTTAATATTCCACATATGAAGCAAAAATCACCTAATTTCTTGTACTTGCAGCTAACAATGCACTCCGTCTTGTTTTTCCTGCATATTTTCTTTCTCCTTTTCAATGGAACTCATACGTCCACTTTTATCTTAATCCTCATATATTCTCTCCAGATGCTGGAGTTGTTACTCAAATCATAAATCACAAACGAACCAAAAAAAATTTCCTAGTTGTTTGCCAATAGAATCTGCCATGAAACAACTAGGTAGGTCATAGATTTGAATCCCAAATTCCACTTCATTAAGAGGGACATTAG
The DNA here is from genome assembly GCA_008931105.1 of Oenanthe javanica. Taxonomy (NCBI): domain Eukaryota; kingdom Viridiplantae; phylum Streptophyta; class Magnoliopsida; order Apiales; family Apiaceae; genus Oenanthe; species Oenanthe javanica. The sequence continues at coordinate 18,278 of QRFB01005815.1, forward strand.
TAGGATCTCCCCCAACTGGAATTGTACCAGTAACGAGGGTGGCGTTATCAAATGACCAAGGCTCGTTATTTATCATCCACTACATATCATCCTTGTGGTAAAACTGAAAGAAGAACAAACCCGGTGTCAGCGTTTTAATATTAATTCCCATAGCTGGACTCCAGATATCAGCCAATTTGGACTTCATTACTCGAACATTAAGATTCTTCTCCGTAAGGAACCTTCTCATCAAGCATAAATCAAATTTGTTTCCATTCTCTTCAAACTCCATGGAATATCAGTGGTAGCAGTGAAATATCAGCACTGCTAACAATGAAAACAAATATTTAAGAGAACATTATAAATTTATTATGATAAATTTGTCATACGCCAATAATTGTTAGTTCAATTAGTGGCAACATTGGAATATCAGCACCACAATCTTGTCTTTATATTTGCAACCCATTTCTGTAATCTTTTTTGCATTTCTCTGCTCAATAAAAGATCTAACATTCACTTGCTACCTGTTGGGTATAATTAATAACTACACAGCAACAATATGGCAGTTATATGAACAATTAACAAGAACAGACAGATTAAACCAATTAACAAAACAAACAACGAAGGCAGAAACAAGATATATAAATTAGTAACTGTAAAGACAAGAGAAAAGATAGATTACTTAGCTCTAACAGAAGCTTTATGCATACACTGATAGAACCAAAAGAACTGCTGAGTCGCCAAGCCTTGTAAGAAGTCTTGACTGTTCTTGAAGAGATTATTGCCCCACTATGCTGTGTTGGGTTGCAGCAATATCACTTCCAGGATAAAACAACACAGAGTACCTCGTCCACAGATACGTAGCACTCAACAACGACTAGCACCTCAGTTCGCCCAAAAAACCTATGCACTTTATATATGCGAGGTAGGAGAAAGAAGCACACCTCAATTTGCCCGATAACCTATGTAATTTATTTTTAACTATTCAAGGTACAAGCAAGAGGCACACCACAACTAGATGTGCACGCCTCAATATATAGGCTTCTTGAGTTGCTCTTCTCTTATTCTACTCGATGTGGGATATAGAGTTTTTTCAAAGAAATAAAGTTTTACAAAGAAGTGGGTTTTATTAGTTACTTATATTATTCAGATAAGTAATATTAATATTGTAATATATATTTAGAGTCTGATTATTGAAATAATCCTTGCTCAATATATTTAATATTAATATTAAATAATCAATATAAATAAATCAAATAAATTTGCAATTAAAAGATATAAAGTACTCAATAGCATCATGTGACATAAGCATTCTACTTACACTAGTAGTTGTAAACAACACTAACACAAGATGCTATATAAACTTATTATCCTTCCTTTACAAATTCAATGTGGGACAAACCCCACATAACCCATTTCAAACAAGCAACTTCAACTCAATTTCTTTATGGATTACACTAAGAAAATGTCTTAGATCCAAACATGAAAGTTTAAGTCCTCATAGCAAGGAACAACTTCCATCAGTTAGTTTCCGGAAATTACATCAAGAACATATCAAAAATATGTCTTAAACTTTCCATTTTCTAACAATCCCCCACAAATCCATACAGAAATGCATATCAGGTTCTACTCATGACTTGTTTTTCAGAGTTGGTACCCGTCAAGGTTTGAACCCTCCTAAGTCCTCTACTTCGATGGCTACCAGATATAGATGAAATNATTTCTTTTACAAATTCAATGTGGGATAAACCCACATAACCCATTTCAAGCAAGTAACTTCAACTCAATTTCTTTATGGATTCCACTAAGAAAATGTCTTAGATCCAAACATGAAAGTTTAAGTCCTCATAGCAAGGAACAACTTCCATCAGTTAGTTTCCGGAAATTACATCAAGAACATATAAAAAATATGTCTTAAACTTTCCATTTTCTAACAATCCCCCACAAATCCATACAGAAATGCATATCAGGTTCTACTCATGACTTGTTTTTCAGAGTTGGTACCGGTCAAGGTTTGAACCCTCCTAAGTCCTCTACTTCGATGGCTACCGGATATAGATGGAATGTTTCACCTTGAATCTTTATCCGTTTGGTGTAACCACACTCCATAGACGACGACAAGTCAAAGGCTATGGTGCTGATCTACGACTTTGAGACGTTAATGGTCATGTCTAGATCCTGTTCGTCGAATGCTTCGAGGAATAACCCTATCCTCTAATTGCGACCTCACAATAACATCCGCTTAGCTGGGCATCTCCAAAGATGTACTGCCAACATCTCGTCTCACGACTTGACCCCATTCAGAGTTCTTAAAACTCTTGCTAACTAGCAGTTACAGTACCTCTTGAGGTTTACAGGGGAAAGACTCAGATACGTGAGTATCTGTATATATGTAGTAGAGGTACTACCGAATCACCCTCACAACTTGTTATTACCACATTGAATACACTTCGAGGGATCTCCTCTCAGGTGTATTGGGTTCCCGCTGTTGATGACTCAAAATGGGTTGTCAGTCCCATCCCCAACCTCGACTTAAGGACAACAGCATGCTCAAGTCCCTTAGTCAAAGGATCAGCCAGGTTATCTTGAGTTCCAATAAACTCAATAGCAATGATCCTGTCAGACACCAAACCCCTTATAGACTTTAGTCTAACTTGGACGTGTCTCTTGGTTTTCACATTATACTTCTTACTGTTTATCTTGTCGATAGTTGTACGGCTATCACAATGAACAGCAAGAGCCGGAAGCGGTTGGCTTACTACAGGAATCACAGACATTAGTCCATGCAACCATTCAGCCTCCGTCCCCGTGGCATCTAATGCACACAACTCAGTCTCAAATGTAGACCAAGTTACAATAGTCTGTCTAGCAGACTTCCAGGATATAGCTCCACCCGCAAGGGTAAATACGTATCCAGTCACTCCATTGGAACCAGATTTCTTAGCTATCCAACTTGCATCACTATATCCCTCTAGCACTCCAGGAAACCTCCTGTAATGCAAACCAAGGTAGATGGTGCCTTTTAGATATCTAAGCACTCTATCAAGAGCATCCCAATGAGTCTTGTTTGGACAACTTGTATATCTAGCTAACTTAGACACAGAATATGAAATATCTGGTCTAGTACCATTAGCAAGATATTGCAAACTCCCAATAATCTGAGAATACCTTAACTGATACACAGGAACTCCTGACTTATTCTTGATAAGCGCAACTTTTGAATCATATGGTGTGCTTGCGATTCTACAATTTGAATAATCATACTTCTCAAATATAGATTTCTCTATATAATGAGATTGTGACAAGGTTATTCCACCAGCTGACTAAGTCAGCTTGATACCAAGAATCACGTTAGCTGTACCCATTTCTTTCATTTCAAAGTGCCTTTTCAAGAAACTTTTTGTCTCGTTAATAATCTCAATATTGGTTCCAAACAACAGTATGTCATCCATATACAGGCATAAAATCACTTTATCATTTCCTTTAACCTTATAATAGACACACTTGTCACTTTCATTAACCAAAAAATTCGAAGCCAAAATAGTTTCATCAAACTTTTGTGCCAGTCTCTAGGAGCTTGTTTCAAGCCATAGATTGATTTGACTAATTTACAAACTTTCCTCTCGTTGCCAGAAGCAACAAATCCCTCAGGCTGATCCATATAAATCTCTTCTTCAAGATCACCATGAAGAAAAGCTGTCTTTACATCCATTTGATGGATGATAAGACCATGTACGGAAGCCAATGCTATAAGCATTCGAATTGTTGTCATTCTTGCAACAGGAGAGTATGTATCAAAATAGTCAATTCCTTCCATTTGCCTAAAACCCTTAGCTACCAGCCTAGCCTTATACTTATCTATTGAGCCATCCGGGTTCATCTTTCTTTTGAAGATCCACTTACATCCTATAGTAGTACACCCAGGAGGGAGATCAACCAACTCCCATGTTCCGTTAGAAACAATAGAGTCAATCTCACTCTTCACAGCGCCTTTCCAATGCCTTGACTCCGCAGAATCCATGGCATGTCGAAAAGTTAAAGGTTCGTCCTCGACATTGTAAGTGATAAAATCACTTCCAAAGTCCTTGACCACCTTTGCACGCTTACTCCTTCTAGGTTCCTCTACTTCGTTAGGAGTAGAGCTACTAGCAGGATCCGCCCCCACATTTGTCATCCTTTCCACATGATCAGGAATGGAACTCGATGTGCGAGTGGGATCATCATCAGAAATACCCTGAGGTATACCAGTCTTCATAGGGAACACATTGTCAAAGAATGTTGCATCACAAAACTCAACTATAGTGTTTGCCATTATCCCATCTATGTCAAATTTTAAGACTAAAAATCTCATAGCGGTAGTGGTTTCAATATAGCCCAGAAAGATGCAATCAACAGTTTTCGGCCCCAGTTTCTTTCTCTTGTGTTCAGGGACAAGTACTTTTGCAAGGCAGCCCCACACACGAAGATACTTTAAACTAGCCTTTCTGCCTTTCCATAATTCATAAGGTGTCTTGTCCATATGTTTCAGAGGGACTCTGTTCAGAATATGGCAAGCCGTATTCAGAGCCCCTCCCCACATGTACTTAGGCAACCCAGAATTAATTAGCATACTGTTAATTATATCTTTAAAAGTTCTATTCTTTCGTTCTGCGACCCCATTAGACTCAGGAGTGTATGGTGGAGTCACCTCATGAACTATACCATTGCTTTTGCAAAATTCATTAAATGAGGTACCTGTATACTCTCCACCTCTATCAGACCTCAAACGTTTAAGTACTTTGCCAGTTTGTGTTTCAGCTTCATTTTTATACATAATGAATTTATCAAGTGCTTCATCTTTATGTTTAATTAAATAAACATGGCAATATCTACTACAATCATCTATAAAGGTAATGAAATATCTTTTATTATCTTTAGTCAAAATACCACTAAATTCATATATATCTGTGTGTACTAATTCTAAAACTTCTGAATCCCTAACAACATTATGAAAGAGTTTCTGTTAGGTCCAATATCATCACAGAAGGGGGGGTTGAATATGATGTTGTAGAAATTTCAGTTAATTTGCGGAAGTGTTTGTGTTTTTAAAGATATGAACTTGACAGTTAACAAAACACAAAGCTGGGAAATAACAAGTTATTATTAAATCACTGTGGTGCTACAAATCTAATCAAATGATTAGCTGCAGTGGGTTCAAAACAATATTACAACACAATACAGTTGGGTGAAATAAATGTCTAGCTTTAATGGAGCTTCCCGGCTGTGTGTGTTGAATGCTTGAAGATGATAACCAATTAAAACAATTGATTTGAACCCATATATATTTGTAGACTTCTTGGAAATTCGCTTTCCACAATGCTAAGTCCTGAGTGGCGCCTGCACAGTGGTAGTGGTGTAGGGGCGCCACTTGAAGCATATTGCACTTGTTGTCCTGAGTTGCGCCTTATGTGTGAGTTGCGCCTATACAGTGGTTACCCTGTATAGGCGCCACTCATAACTTAGAATTTTCATGCATGATGCGCCTTAGAATGTGAGTTGCGCCTATACAGTTGATGCACTGTGTAGGCGCCACTCACAGACTGTCTTGACTTAGAACATTTAACAGTTGTGTTGCGCCTTGGAGGTGTGTTGCGCCTGTACAGTGTCTTCCCTGTACAGGCGCCACTCATGCCTTAGAGAAAATGTCTTGAGATGTATTGTGTTGCGCCTGTACAGTGTCTTCCCTGTACAGGCGCCACTCATGTATTTAAACTTTGTTTGGCATCTGTAATTCTTTGAGTTGCGCCTCCCCATTGCCTTAAAGAGTAATGAACCACCAATTGTAGTAATTCCTTCCTTAGCATATTTATCTTGAATTCTTGAATTAATTACAACTTGAATTTTACTCTACTGGCTTGGCTTGATCAACTGATTTTCTTCTGATTAATTAAGATAATTATCTTCTTGTTGTGTTGACGCTTAGTGCACTGGTCTGGTTCACAAACGACTAACACTTGAATGAATTTCCTTAATCTCTGTTCTGTTTCAGCTGATAAACCCTGGACTTTTGCATTGCTTCTGATCACTGAAACCCTTTGACAATTATACATGGATCACTGCTCTGTCTTTAGTATGAAGTCTTCTGAACTCTTATTTGTCACTGAGGCTTGAACATATTAATGAACTTCTCTCACTGACGTTCAGTAATACTTTCATCTTGAATGCTCAGCAATGATGAATGTATTATCTTCTTGATTATGTCCTTCTGGATTCCTGTGCTGCATATTAGTATTATTTATCTGTCTTTGTTTCTTGGTTGAGTTATCGTTATCACTATTACATACTACGTTACATTATGCTTTACAATCTCCCCCTATTTGTTTGTTAGAGTTTGACAAGCAAATCCTGTGAGAGGATAACTCAACTGATACTTACAAGAAAAAGTAAAGTGCAGAAAGACAGTAAATAATATTAATTACATTCTGGATTAGATATTACATTTCCAGATTTCTTTGTGTACAAAAGAAGTTTGTTCCTTTAGTCTGAACAAATAATTCCATGGTCTTCTGCTTCCTTGTACTGTGTCTTGCTTGATTTTAGATCTCGTTTCAGAGTAGTGCTTCCTCAGCTCTTCTTCCTTTTGCTCTAACCTTGCCTT
>QRFB01005816.1:5013-22083 GCA_008931105.1 Oenanthe javanica
AAAACTTAAAATCTCATATTATGATTCTAATATATTTTAGAATCATTAAATTAATACTCTTTAATTGTTTCGAGAATTTACGAAACAATTCTGCGAGTAAATACTTTTCACTTACACCATCTCTCAACTCTGCCACGACTTCCATCCGGTCTTCAAATTTATTTTACTGGACCAAAATAATTATAAGTCCTATATTGTTTGCATATGCTACCGTAACATCGATACACATATTTTCGAATATCCCGTATATTAATAATACGGTCTCACATTTCAAGTACTTTATGAAGAAAATAAATCCATAAAATCATTCATTCATAAAATGAAAATTTTTATCCAAAAATTGTAATAATCTCAAGTGTCAAAATTTCGGGTTATTACAATTGAGGCTAATCCCGATAAGATTCAAGCAATCTTGGACATGGAGCCACCCAAGACAGTAAAAGATGTCTAAAATCTTACGGGAAGGGTAGCAGCCCTGGGGCGCTTCATATCTAAGTCAGGAGAAAAGTGTCTGCCATTCTTCAAGGCCCTCAAGAAGTTCAAAAACTTCGAATGGAATGATGAGAGTCAAGTAGCTTTTGAAGATCTGAAGAAATATATGGCTGAGCCACCCCTACTTGCCAAATCGAAACCTGAAGAAGTGTTGTACCTGTACCTTGCTGTCTCTGGTTCAGCCTTAAGCATCGTTCTCGTAAAAGAAGAAGCAAAGGTTCAGAAACCCATTTACTATGTCAGCATGATTCTGCATGGAGCAGAGCTGAACTACTCAAAGGTTGAGAAGTTTGCCTTAGCATTAATAATGGCTTCAAGGAAGCTACGCCCGTACTTCCAGGCATATGTCATTGAAGTCTTGACAGACCAGCCCCTGAGAAACATACTACACAGCCCCAAGGCCAGTGAGAGGCTAATCAAATGGGCTATTGAGCTTGGAGAGTTCGAAATCAAGTACAAACCAAGGACAGTGATCAAAGCTCAAGCTCTAGCTGACTTCGTGGTTGAATGTACCATTCCCAACCAAGAAGTCGGGGGGCAGGAAGAGTATAAAGAAACTGGGAAGAATAAGGAAAAAGAGGAGAAACTCAAAGAATACTGGCTACTCTTTTTTTATGGAGCTTCAAAAATGAGCACTAGCGGAGCTAGCTTAGTTTTTCAAAGCCCTGATGGGTTTGTTGTTGAGTATGCAATCAAATTGGATTTCCCCATTACGAACAATGAAGTGGAATATGAAGCTTTGATAGCTGGACTTGGCCTGGCCAGAACTCTGAGAGTGAACAAGTTAAAGATATGTGGCGATTCAAGGCTAGTGATCTCCCAAGTAAATGGGGAGTTTGAGGCCCGAGGAGAAACTATGGCAAAATATTTGAGGATTGTTAATGCTCAAGCTACGCAATTCAAAGAATTTCACTTTGAGTATATTCCGAGAGAGAAGAATGTGATGGCCGATGCCTTATCTAAGTTTGCATCATCAGAGAATGATAGTTGTTCTGGCAGTGTTTATTTCCAAGTCTTGAAGACCCCAAACATTATCGCTAAACTAGTAGCCCCGATTGTACTGGGAACGTGTTGGATGGATCCTATCAAGCTCTACTTGGAGACAGGAAAGACACCAATTGACCCCATGGAGGCACGCAAGCTGTCGGTAAGAGCCTTGAAGTATGCCCTCATAGAGGGGATACTTTATAAGAAATCATATGTAATATCCTACCTGAAGTGTCTGAGACCCCATGAGGCTGAAGCTGCCCTAAAGGAAGTTCATGAAGGTATATGTGGCCAACACCTTGAAAACAGGGCTCTTGCTCATAAAGTCCGAAGACTGGGATTCTATTGGCCTGAGATGCTTAGAGATGCTAAAGCTTATGTTAAGAAGTGTGATCGCTGCCAAAAATTTGCACCTATTTTTAGGCAACCCCATGAGATGCTGACATCCATTAACTCTCCACTCCCCTTTGCCATGTGGGGAATGGATATCTTAGGCCCCTTTCCTATGGCAAGCGCACAGAGAAAGTTTCTCATCGTCACTATCGACTACTTCACAAAGTGGATACAAGCGAAGTTCCTGGCCAAGATTGATACTAAGAATGTGAATCAATTCTTCTGGTAGAATGTTATATGCAGGTATGGGTTACCCTGAATCCTAGTGACGGACAATGGGACTCAATTTAACAACAAGGACTTCATGGAGTACTGTGGGAACTACAACATCGAACTACGCTTCCCTTTAGTCGCTCATCCACAGTCAAATGGACAAGCCGAAGTGGCTAACAAAATCATCCTAGATGGACTTAAGAAGAGGATTAAATGCTCCCAAGGGACTTGGGTTGATGAATTACTTCCAATCTTATGGGCATATAGAACTACTTGCAGAGCTTCAACAGGAGCTACACCGTTCCAACTAACCTACGGGGCTGAGGCAGTGGTGCCCTTGGAAATCACTCAAACGTCACCAAGAGTGCAAGAGTTCCAGATTGACGCCAATGAAGAAGGCATGAAGTTGGCTTTAGACCTTGTAGATGAGCTACGCGACAAGGCCAACGCCCGAATAGTGGCAAACCAGAAGAAAGCTTCGTTCTATTACAACCTTAGAGTGAAGGAAATGTTCTTCCGCAAAGGAGACTTAGTCCTGCAAAAGATCGAGGCATCTGGAATAGGTCCAAAGGGAAAGTTAGCTCCAAACTGGGAAGGACCCTACCAAGTGAAAGAAGTCATAGGGCAGGGAGGGTACAAGCTCCAAACCCTTGAAGGAGTTGAAATCCCGAGAAGCTAGAATGCTACCAACTTGAGAATTTACTATGTTTAAGTTTTCGATTTTAATTTTCAAGAACGTTTGAGTATCGACTTGTTAATCCTCGAAGGCATGATATGTTTCTTTTTATATATACTAAGTTATAAGTATCAAAAAATGTTTTCTATTATCCTTATATAACATTCATCATTTTCGCTAAGTCTTTTTACAAGCCTCGCAAGTATTTGTTGTTTATGTTTAAGTTAAACACGAAAAATAAGCAAAACTAAGGCATAAAATAAAAAGGCAGGAAAGTAAAAAACATGATTACATAAATAAAAAGCCTCGAAGGCCAAATGTTTTTACAAGCCCCAGGGGGCAACAAAAATACAAGACATAAAAACCTATCTACTTTGACGGCTCTTCCTCCTCATCCTCCTCTCCCGAGGACTCTTCCCCGCTAGATGAAGACAAACCCTCTTTGTCTTCACTCGATTCTTCCTCTTCGAAAGAGCTTTCTTCTGTTGGCTCTGGAGGAGTCACCTTTGGAATAGCCTGCTGAGGGGATGAAGTAAGGCTAGGCTCACGAGTTCTTTTCTGCCTTACATCGGGACTACTGTCCCCCTCGGTTTCCTCCTCTTGAGCAGCGATCAGCTATTTTAGAGCTTCAGCTGATCGATGACTCTGGAACTCCACCTTAGGGTCAAACAACCCCAGATGTTTCTCCAACACCGCTTTTGGCACCTCGTTCCACCCAATGGTGTAGTTAGCTGGAAAGAGGAGATCGTCATGCTGTAAAATTAAATCTTGATATTCCTCCAAAGCTAAATATTTGTCAATGATGGCATTCTTGTCGGCTCGGAGTTCTACAATCTCAGCTTGAGCCTGTTTCAGAATCTCCTCCTTCTCCGCCAGCTTCTCCTCCAAATGCTTTATTTTGGCATTCGCCACCATGAGCTCCTTTTTATGCTTCCATGCTTGAGCCTTCCACGACTCTATTTGATGCAAGGAAGCCTGGAAGTAGGCATTGGATTGAGAATAACAACCAATTTAGACACATAAAAAGCCAAAACATAAATAGTGTGTGCAAGAAAAATGAAATTAGACAAGTGAATAAACTTACCGATGTCAGTGCCTGTGCACCTAAAGCCTTGGTGCTCTCCTCATCACGTCCCAACACAATGTCCTTGTAATCACAAGGAGTGCGGGAGTGTAGGGACCAATCCCTTGCATGGTCCGTGCAGTCGACCACCGTGTCTGACTTCCTGAATCCCCAGCTTGGCTTGTATGCCAGGGATTTTGGCGCCTTGACAGTTTCGCTGCCTTCAACCTCAATTGGGACAGAATGAGGCTGGAAGAATTCTTGAATTGAAAATTTTTACGAAAGAGGGGGACAATCATTTTTATCTTCTTTTCTAAACAAAGGACCATGAAACAATGGATGAGCCTCCATCCATTGGGAACGATTTGAGAAGGGTGTATTTGAACATCAGCTAAAAGTGTGGGAATGAATTCATGCATGGGAAACCTAAGCCCCGCTAACAGGGCATCTATATACATGAATAATTTGGAAGGATTCAAATGGCAGGTCCTGTCACTAGGCTCCGCCAAGGAAATAGTAAAATGAGGAGGAAAATTAAAGAGGCGATTGTAATCTTCTACTAGATCAGAATCAAAAAACTTATTGCTACGACTGTAAGAATCTAAATGAGACAGACTAGGGTACTCGTCCCCCCTTTGGTTTATCATACCTAACAAAGACATGTATGAGGAAAAAATGGGGATTCGTCGAAGGGGTTTACCTCTTTTTGCAGAACCGGTGTTCATGGCTGCCAATCGAGATGTCTTCTTATCCGCCATTGGAAGCTTCGACTTTATGAATATTCTTGAGAGGACTGAGGAATGAAGTTGCCTGAAGGCTTGAGAGCTCGAAGGTGTTTGTGAATTGAGAATTGAAATGGGAGGGAAGTGAAGCCCCTCACTTCACTCATATACAACCCCCATCCGGTCACCTACCCATTCAAATTCCACTTTTTACCGACATCTCTGAGTCACATGACCGTTGAAGGGCATGTCAACCGGTACAGCTGGTAAAAGGGCTCATATAGCAAAGCCCATAAACGAAAGTCAAAAAAAAAATTGGAGTTCTCTAGAACCTAGAAGAAGAATCTAGAAGTTGGGCCTGTGAAGCCCATGACCCATGAGCGATGAAGGCCCAATAACCAAAGGAGAAAGCTTCGAAGGCCTAAAATAGGGGTTAAAGGATCGTAAAATACTAGAGGCCCATAATCCAAGACCATTGGAGGCCCATGATCCAAAAGTTGTGAAAGCCCACTATTTGAAAACATCAATTGGACTCTTTAATGAAGGGCTTAGAAAGTGCCCATATTATCTAAGGCCCAAGAAACCCAAAAGCCTGTAAGGCTCCACTTAATTAAATCTATAAGGAAACAACTACTTTTCAACCCATATGGGCATTTGAGGTTCATTTCGACATCAATCTCCTTCTAAGAACATGAAGGCATGAAGCCCCCAACAATTTCGATATGGAAAGCAAAATCAAGTGTTGATCGACCTCAAACCAAGTCGAGAATCCACAACTATTGAGAAATAAAAAGAATCTACTTGGGTGCCTTTTTCAAGTCTAAGTCGACCTCAATCAAGGTCGAAAACACATATATATCCTAAAAGGCCTGTCCAACTTTTAAAGTCAAGTTAGATCTCAAATGAGATCGATGTCCAACCTTAATCTCAAATCTATCATAATTTAAATTGAAGGTAAACATCAACCTCAAATGAGGTCGACAATCAACCTCGAATTTTAATCGACTTGGGTGTATTTTTAATGTATAATTGGACCTCAATCGAGGACAAAATTAAGCTATAGGCAAGAGGCCAATTGACTTCATTCCAAAATCGAGTTGGGAGTAAAAATGATGATTATATCAACCACATTCCAGGTCGACAGTCGACCTCGATTCTGCATCGACCTTAATGGAAAAATAAGGCATAGATCGACCTCAATTCAGGTCGAAGTGGAAGCCCCAAGCCTGGAAGGCACGTTGCACTTTAAAGTCACGTTCGATCTCCAATGAGGACGAAATCGATCTCAGTTTCAAGTTTCGACCTAAATGAAAAATTGAGGCCTACTTCGACCTCAATCGAGGTCAAAATCGACCTCATTCCTTATCTGGACATTAAAGAGCCTTGAAGGCATGATTCGATCTCAATCGAGGTCGATATCGACAATAGCCTCATATATCGACCTCAATAGCCGATTGAGGCCGAGTTCGATCTCAATCGAGATCAAAATCAACTACAGAATGACATTTCGACTTCAAAGAGTTATTGAGGCCTAATTCGACTTCAATCAAGGTCAAATTCCATTCCAACATCATGTTTCGACTTCAAAAAGCCATTGAGGCTAAATTCGACCTCAATCGAGGTCGAAATCGACCTCATGTTTGTATTTCAACCTCAAGGGATTTTCAGGTCTAATTCGACCTCAATCGAGGTCTAATTCGATCTCAATCGAGGTTTAATTCGACCTCAGTCATGTGATCAACCTCAAAGGTATTTTCAAGCAAAATTCGACCACAATCGAGGTTGAATTTGACCTCAGTCATGTAATCGACCTCAAAGTGATTTTCCTGTTGTAATCGACTTCGATCGAAGTCAATTTCGACCTCATCTCCACATATCAACCTGGAAGCACATCTCAAGTCCTGTTCGACCTCGATCGAAGTCGAGCTCGACCTCGATTCCTGGATTCGACCTGGGGTCGTATTTGAGGTCTTTCTCAACCTCATTCCAGGTCGAATTGGTCAAAGTTTCGAAAATTTCCTATTTTTTGAAAATTGTTACAAATAAAGTTCTTGGAGGACCAATTTATATGATATTGTTTCTTTAAAAGAATTAATAATAAAAGGCCTAAGCCCAAAAGACGAAATAAGGTTGACTGAAATAAGTCAAAAGCCCGGTAAGGCACATAAAATCCTTTGTGAAACTTTTACGAAAACTCACAAAGTTTTCCCAAAATTTGGGGGGCAAATGATGTGGGTAAAAATAGCCCTAGGGAAATAATAAATATCGCATTTATTATTTCATTTATTAGACCTGGTATGGTCCAAAGGCTTGGGCACTTGAAATGAACTAGGAAAATAAATCATAGGATTAACTGGATTTGCAATCCAAGGATCAACTGGATTTATAATCCAAGGATCAACTGGATTTGTAAGACTAGCTCACAAGCTCTGTTGAAGCCATAGGCCTAATAAACCTCTATTATTAATTAATTTCGTAATTAATTAATAAGGGTTCAGTAAAGGCCCGAGAAGCCTGTTGAAGGCCCTAATCCTAGAAGGATCTAGAAACCCAAACATGGGAAGAGTCCAACGAGGACCCTCATTCTTAATAGGTTTATACAACCTTGACAATAGGAGACTTGGCCACCAGGTCTCCTACTTCTAATCTAATTCCAAGGCCCTCGTGCGCTTATATAAAGGGCCTAACCCCTCAACATTAGAACAACATTTTTTGGCTTGATTCTCACACCCACTGAGATACGTAGGCAGTTGACGAGGACCCGAGGTAGTCACGAAACTTTAGTGCAATCATAGAAGCTCGAAACTCTCTCACACCTTAGCATTAATTGCGTATTAAATACATCTCGTTTTTAATCCGTAACACCACTTAAGCTAGATGATGAATATTAATTAAATTAGTTGACACATAAATGTATTGTCTAGTTCATTTGTGCTATACTATAATAAATATTCTCCAACTTTTAACTTTTAAGCTGTGGTCTTCTATCCTTCTTCTGTTTTACTATCTTTCCTCTTTTGTGTTCTTCTTCTGAAATCTTCGTGTAGTAGCCAATTGAAATCTTCTGTACCTTCTAAAATACTACTTCTTTATTTTTCACTAACGCTTGAACATATTAATGAACTTCTTCCAGTGATGAGTAACAATCTCATAAAAATACTTCTGATAGTCTGATTCTTCGTGTCTAGTTGAATTTCTTCGTCTTGATTCCTATTATCATAAAAATATACTTTGTATTATATAAAACCAAGATGCTACACTCTCACACAGATGTATGAGCTACAATGAATCTCACAACAAGAAATAAATATGAGCTTTAATGGCTATCTGTATTCTCTCTCTAAGTTGAATTTCTTTATGTGTGTTGTGTTATGATTACTTCCAAAATGAAAATACATTTTATTTATATGTAGACTTTACAATAAAGTGAAATACAATTCTAAGTGTCGACTAATTCTTCTTCTGTATTGACTTGAGTTGACCCTTGGATAATTTTCTATGTGTCGAAGAGTATTGCCTTGTATATTGCATTTAGAAAATAATCCAGTCTTGATAGAAGTTGAAGTCTCGAATCATAGCTTCCTGTATGCTTGCCTTAACCATTTTGAAGTTATTCAAACATGTGTCGAATTCCTTTACTATGTAGAATCATGTTTTGAATAACTACACACTTTTGTAGGACTTAGAATATTTTTGATCAAATATAATGTGTATGTGTCGAATTCTAAGTACCATGAAGTGTATTTGTCGAATTCCTTTGCCTTGTAGAACCATGTGACAAATTTGACTTACTCTTGTAGGACTTAGAATATATTTGACCCACTAGGACATCATGTGTCCAATTTAGTTCACATGTATATCTCATGTGTCGAATTTCCTCTCATGTACATGCCTTAGACTAATTCACATCATTCTAAGATTTTATGTGTCGAATTCTACCACCTTTTATGAACATGTGTCTATTTTACTTCCTTGTAGAATTTACTTAGAATCTTTTTGTCATCCTAGAAGCTGTGTCAAATTTCCTTACCTTGTAAAGGCAAGTGTTGATTTATTCATCCTTGTACAATGACTTGGAATCTTTTTGACATCCTTAAAGGCCATGTGTCGAATTCTTCTACTATGTACTATTTGACTTGGATTCTTTTAGCTTGCATACTTGGCTTCTGTCAATTCTTCTTGTATATTGAATATGTTAATCAAATTCTTTGTGCTGACACTTAATGCACTGGTCTGATTCACAAGTGACTAACACTGCATTGATCTTCATATTCTTCATTAAATCAATTGACATGATTATTGCATTTCTTTATTGCTTCTGGTCTTCACTGAAATCTTCTGGCATTGATTGCTTAATCTTCACTACTTTCTGAAACACTGAATAACTTATTCTTCACTTCCATCAAATATCTTGATACATGTAGTTGCCTGATCTTCATTGTAGATTTCTGTGATTACAATAATATTATTTACCAGTCCTTTACTTTTAGTTGAGTTATAGATCCTCGATTATATTGTATGTTACATTATGCTTTACAATATCCCCTTATTTGATTGTTAGAGTTCGACAAGCAAATTATAAAGAAAATAGGATAACTCAACTAATAATACAAGAAAAAGTAAAGTGCAGAAAGACTGTAAATAAAGTTAATTGCATTCTGGATTAAATATTACAATTCCAGATTTCAAGTACAACTAAGTTACAAGAATGCGTTTGTTCCTCTAGCCTGAGCTAATATTTCTATTTCTTTCTTCATTCTTGAACCTTTGCTATTCTTCTCCTGACAATGTCATGAGCCTCCCATTCTAGAAGATTTCTTGGTCTTGGATATTGCAGTTGATCAAAGATGAGTTGTAGCAGTGGCATACTTCTGAATCTTTTCAATTTATTGAATTTGAAGCTTAGTTGCTGAGTCCATCCTTGAACTATAACTCTCTTTGGATTAACATCCACCCGATTTGCAATCATTTGATCTTCTTGTAACACTTTGTCCAAATAGGCTTCTTTTACTTCTTGTAGCACGATCTTGTCTTCAGGGTTTGTGGAGTTCCTGAGTATTTCCAAAATTCTTCCAATCACATTTGAATTTTCATTCTTAATTCTACTCATTTCGATTTCTCTTTCACTTTCATTCTTGTTTGATTAAATCACCATTAGTGGATTGGTGATGACCATTGGTTTTCTTGCTTCTTTAGATTCAAGGCTGGGTTCTGCTGCTTCTTCTTCTGATATTTTTTTTGATAGATCAAACATGTGTTCATTACCCGGATTAGCTCTGAAAGGTTCTCTAGGTTGAGTACCCTTTGATGGATCAAATCTTTTCATATTCTCAATATCTCTTCTTAGAGCTTCAGAGATGTTTAATCTGTACGCAAAAATTCTTTCTGCTGCTTTCCACTTTTTAGGATTTCTGAATCATTTTCCTCTTAGCAAGCCCTCAACAAACTTCAATCGTCTGTGTGAGTAGTAAGTTAATGCTTCATGATCCAATCTCAGTATCTGAAGAAATCTATCTTTGAAATATCTGACTTGATATAGATCCTGTTAAATATCTGGCACTGCTTTTTCCATTAGCTTTTCAATCATTTCTGCCATTAATTCATTCTACGAGGATTCATGGATTCTGATCTTCTAATTCAGTGTAAATAACTCCGTCAAAGACCTTCTCTTCAAAAATTTACTCTTTATTGTCTTTAACCCGAAGTTGTTGAAAGACAAGGTTAATCTTCAACCTTCTGATCTCGGTGCCAGTGAAACTACCAGATAAGAGATTTCATTTTTCAACTCAAAGTAGTAGTTACTTATGCTTTTGTTTCTCTGTCTGAAATTTTGGAATAGCCTTCGAACTTCTTCATCATTGTTGTTAAAAGTGTTTGTACCATAATTTTCACATGTCCGACGTCAACATTCAGTTGTTGACATCAAGGACATGACGAATGCAGTGACGTCCGATGACAACTCGACAGCAGCCATAATCAGCCGACGGATGTATTAATTAATCTTTATATATATATATTAGATATTTCAATATATATTGATTTATCTCCTTTTACAACTGAAATATTAACTATATTAATATTTTTACTTATTCAACAAGGAATCCTAAAAAGTAGTAGTTGTTGACTGCTGACGGGTAGACCAAGTCCTGACGGGTAAGACTGAATAATACTTGACAGCCGAAAATTAAGGAAGAGATAGAGTCCATTTTCAACAACAATTCAAATGCTCGGGGAAGATAAAGATAAACATCCCTAATATCAAGGAACGTGATCAGCAAGTAGCTCCATGGAAATAGGAACATGAGAAGATTTGATGAGTACACAATACACTGACGGGAGCTGACCAAGTCTACCCATCGACCGATGACTCCTAAAATCTAGGAGATAAATCAGCCACCATCCCAGAAAAATAGGAGATAAGGTGCTTAGCCATGCCTAAATAATAGGATCGTGGAGATAATTATGGGCTACAAACCAGCAACTAGCATGGAGGGATCATATCTATATATTTAGATAATTACACAAGAAATATACAAGTNTAGCAACTAGCATGAAGGGATCATATATATATATTTAGATAATTACACAAGAAATACACAAGTTCTAGCCTCTCACTTACTTACAATATACACACATTTCTACCACCTACATTAACTACAACATATATACATTACATATGATAGGGCTAAATTGAGAAAAAACCTACATCATCATAGGCCAAATAATTTACACAACACTCCTACTACAATTTATACTTATTCTACAACTTCTATCACCTCTCTCAACATATTCTCTGCAGAATACAGCCGATGAGTACAAACTGCAGTGGACGAGAAGACTTTTTATACTTGTTTCCTTATTCAAATCACTTGTACTTCATCTCAATTATAATTATAGTGGATATCTTTGGCTGGGTCACTCCACCCGCGGTTTTTAACCTTGTTCAAGGGGTTTTCCGCGTCACCAAAATTGTTTGGGTTTATGTTCTTTTCTTTACTTTTTTACGCTTGTCTTACTACTTTTTTACTTGTCCTTCAAACACGAAATCATATAGACTTAGTTATGAAACTTACAAAATTTGTACAAAACAGTTGGCGCCGTCTGTGGAAAATTAGCTAAGAGTCTATATGAATTCAACGACAATGGAGGCCAATCCACAATG
This sequence comes from Oenanthe javanica, assembly GCA_008931105.1. Taxonomy (NCBI): domain Eukaryota; kingdom Viridiplantae; phylum Streptophyta; class Magnoliopsida; order Apiales; family Apiaceae; genus Oenanthe; species Oenanthe javanica. Next base: position 16,722 of record QRFB01005816.1, read on the forward strand.
TGACGAAACTACGTATCAAGGGAACAACATGATGATGGGCGATGAAACATTTACAACCATAAGAAGACTACAATCTGACATGGATTTGTTACAATCAAAGAATGAAGCATTCAAGGCCGAGTTGAGTGTTGTCAAATCAAATAGCAAGGTGGCATCACGACGGACAGTTGCAGGTGTAGTTCGACACCTGAATATGGACGACATACCTGATGACAGACATCAAGAAACGGATGAGATACATGACAAATGGACAAAAGACCGATGACAACATGACCTAACGGAAGGACACAATATTGATCTTGACAGGTCCAATAGGAGGTTTAAACATGTAGAAGTTCTAAGTTAATAGGTCACTTATGGGACATCTAACCCACGATAGGTGCTAAATAGCTTAAATACATATGTCATCAATCTGACGCATTGGACGAGTAAGGGATAGTCGTCAATCATGTAACATGTCTGACAGAAGAAGGGTATGTCCAAGGAAGTATGATGATAGTAGATAACATGACACACCTGACAATAAAAAAGATAAGAAATGTGTGGTACACGTACCTGACAACGTATGAATAAACACTAACACAGAACACACACGACGACATGATGCGAATGAAGGACGTAATGCTGAATACGACATAAGCAATAGAATGTCTAACCACGAAAGTTAAAAATACATGGATACATATCCAGACATGAAAGAAAGAAGATGTGACAACAATAACACGACATGAAGAAGTTGACGTCAAGTTGACTAGACATGACAGGAGTAGAAGATGTGGACATGAACAGAATGAGTCAATAACAACCTTGAATTATGGGAATGGACATTAGTAAGGAAGAACTGATAGAAACAAGAGAGATAAACTCGTTGGTAACTCGTCAACAACACACTGATGACTCGGTCACACGTTTGGACTCAACCGTGCGGCTCGTTTATAACTTGGTAAGGAATGTGTGAATGAATACCACATCCCAGGTACATATTTGGTTTATATTGCAATACTATTTGTCAATTTTATATTGCAATGCTTTGTTTAAGACAACTTCTACATCTTTATATATGTTAAATTAGCTTCCTTATCTTGTATTCACACATATCACTTGTCAATATCATTAGCTTAGATTTAAGAGAGGTAATTTAACATATTCCTAAAGTCCCAAACTCTTTTAAAAAAATGACGCTTGCATTCTACATGAATTCACCGTTTATGTATTATATTAGTCTTTTACTGATATGTCAAAAAGATTTTCTGATTCACACATAAAAAAAATATTATGACGACCCAACTGATATAGACAACAAATGTTTATAATTACAAATGTCAAGAGCTACGTTGACAAGTATGATGCTACAACAAGTTATGGATTTTCCGCCAGATCAGTCAGCTTGTCTGCAGATCTTGTCGACACATTTAATCTATAACACAAAAGTATCAGACAATTTAAGAAGATGACGAGTGACTCATACCACATTGTTCAAAGATGTATGGAATGTCCAAGAGAGTACTTATCAAGGTTAAAAAAAGAAAAAATGGCTGCAAAAAATTGTGGCATGCCCACGACAATATAGGCTTTCTGACGAGGTCTGGTAAGAGATTCACCCATTTACGACGAGCTGATGAAATATCCTTACCAGACGATAGACGACGCAAACCCTAAAGTAAATGACACAAATCAGACGAGAGGAAGACAATGTGGAATATTTTGACAACTACTATTATTCCAACAAGAAGAAAATGAATTGAAAGCTACATACTACAATACATATACCAGAAGTCGACGAGAAGAAACACACGTCAGTTCTCTACTGGACATGATAGGTTAAAAAAGGATTTTGACACCTATGAGTTTAACATTAGTCCATCATCGCTAGTGAAAGAACTAAACAATCTAGGGGACAATGTTAGATCTCCTAAAACTAACGAACCAAAAGATAAATCGTCAAGAAAGTTCACATGTTAGAACAACTCGTCAAGATAGGCAACGTGTCAGAACGACTGTTGCATGACGTATAGAAGAGAAAAACTACAAGTCGAACATGATAGGTTGACAACTCCACGTTCAACAGATATGTTAACTACTTACAGATGTCTACGACGTGTTCGCCAGCAAAAAACACAACAAAGGAGACAAATGCGACAACATCGTAGTAACAAAAAAATAATCAACTAGCATGGAGATGTGACAGAATCATAACATGATAGTCTAGTCATGTCATTTTTCATATATTGTCAGGATGGTCGACATGACAACTGGTTACAAGCTACTCACACTCTTGGATGCATCAAGAGGGCTCAATCATATATAGTTGTATCCTTCCGACAAATGAAGCATCCATCTGACACCTAAAGTATCCGTCCGACTTTAAAATTGCTTTTGTACCTAACATGATAATTTCTACTCGCCTATATCTTTTAGCCTAAAAAGTACATGAACAACGTTTCAGACTTGGTAATAAATTTTTCAAGGACCGAATCGGTCACACAAATAAAGTTAACAATGATGATTTAGTGGTGCATCTTTAAACGTACACTACGTGATATTATTGATGAAGAAATGGCTTTACATGACAAGTACATATGACATTGTATATAAACTATGAACAACAATTAAACTCAGGTATTTGCTCACTTTGTGGTTGATTTCAGTACAAGTCAACCAGCACAAGTTGATCAAGAACTACATACGTTGTACCAGAAACATGACAGGTTCTTTGAACCTTATAAGCTGATGGGACCTCAACCATCTATGAAAGGTTAGGAACTTGTCCTAAAATCACTATAGGGGGTAACATGGTATGATCTATCTATCGTGATTTCAAGACATTTAACAATGAATCATTAATTATTACCTGGCGATAGAAGATTGATCAAACACAACTCAATTATGACTTTCTACAAGGTGCGAACCACAACAATGATTCAGACATAACAAAGATTACAAAATATTGTGTTACACTTGAACATTTTCAAGGAGTTACAAGGAAAATTTCATACATTTGATATACAAGTTTGGCAAAAATTAAATTCACAAGTCGATGCCTTGACAAGCCTAGGGACAGTCTTCCGTCGACATTTACAACATACCATATATATATTCCCGAAGCCTACACCAGAAAGAGAAGATGTCTCAAAAAGTATATTAATCGATGCTGGACAACCTGACGGGTATTGACATGAAACATAATGACGAGCTGAATGCAAGACTACTTGTCCAACGACATCTAACTGATCGACATCACAACATGTCTTAAGAGATAGACATGAAGGGGAACATGGAAATCATTATTAAAGAAATAATCTACCAATTTAGTTTCCATCAATGAGTTACTACTGACATACATTAGATCAAATGTTTTTAACTACATTATAAAATGTGATGCTTGTCATAAGCATGCTCCAATTAGATGTCGACCATAAGAATATCGACGTCCATCAAGCACATTTCAGCCAGACATATAGTAAGGAATAGACATTGTTGGAAAGACGTCACCAGCGTCTAAAGAATACATGTTAAGTATAATAAATTATTTATTGAAGAATATAGAAGCCCAAACGCTTTGACATGTCAAAGAAAAAAGGGAAGAAACAAGTGGACGCCTTGGCTGTTCTAGGGGCAATCTTTTGAGATGACAACATGACAAACATGTTGATTATGTACATATTGAAACCAGCAATGGAGAAGTATGAAGAGTTGAAGGATATTATATCTCTAGACAACAAGCGGAGTGCTGACAACAACCAGTCGACAAGTTAATCCAAAGAAATCAAGGACTACCTATTGGATAACATACAGTTGAGCAATGCTAATGAGGCGAGGCTACTAAGAATGAAGGCTTCAAGATTAACAACAATTGATGGGGCTCTATTCAAGAAGTCAGTTACGGGTCTACTATAAATGTTTCTAGAAAATGAGGAGGCACCACAAGTATTGAAGTGTGTACATGAAGGTGACTGTGGGAACCATTCTATAGGGAGAAACTTGTTATTCAAAATACTATGAATGGGCTACTGAAAGGCAGAGTGTCTAAACTTGTAACACTGTAACTAATGTAACTCAACTAAAGAAAAGATACTTAACCTGAAGACAATCAAGAACCAGAAGTCACAAAGAAATCAATACAAATTGAAGACAAGGTAATTGATACAATTTAACATGGTTAATTATGATCAATCATAGATGAAATCACTCGAAGAAGTTCAAGTCAAAATTGTTCATGCCTTAGTGATGTGTAACTTAAAGAATCAAGATCATAACAATCAGTATCAATAAGGCTAATTGATTTCAAGTGAAGTAGTAGGAAAGCGACAATTAGAAAGCCACATTACTAACTGAATATGGTAATCTATTCTGAAGCAAGAACCCTATCAAGACTAGTCACTTATGAACCAGACCATTGCATCGAGTGTCAGGGCATTGATAGTAAGTTTATGTCAGTAATAGAGATCCAAGTTCAAGAGCTTGTTGAAGAATATAGAAGACAAGAAGAAATCACAAGTTCAAGATGTTGCATTGAAGTTTCAAGTTGAAGCCCAGAATTTCTCTAAGTACTTACTAGGGAACCTATGTAGAAATTTCTATCTAGAAATTCTAGATAAGTTTCTACTTAGAGCCAAGTAGAAATTCTGGAGGTGGAANGAAATTCTGGAAGTGGAATATTTTCTAAGTACACAGGAAGGAAGCTAACTCGAAATTCATATGTAGAAGTTCTACTTAGAAATATTCGAGATAGAGTGTAAGTACAAAATTCCTATGTAGAAGTTCTACTTAAATGTTCGAGATGACAAGTAGAAAATTTCTATGAAGAAGTTCTACTTAAATGTTCGAGATAACAAGTAGAAATTCCTATGTAGAATTTCTACATAGAGGACAATTACAACATGACACATGGCATCATCTGGTTGGCTATTTCCAAGCTTTCAAGACAAGATAAGATTTACGTGGACAACATTGGACCACTCATATCTTATCTGTTGAAGACTACAAGTCATAGATTACAAGTAGTATAAATAGAAGTACTCGTGTAACATTTTAAATAGTGAGCAATATTGAGAGAAACACTTATAAGAGAGAGAGAGAGCATTCACAGAGCTTAGAATCATTTACTATCATCTTTACTTCTGTTGTAATATTGTAATGAATGTTGTAGCAACCCTTTCAAGTTATATATAAGACATATATTCCTTGAATCATTGTGTTCATTTATTACATAGTATTTATTGCTTCATAAAGTTGAAAAGTTGTATTCACCCCCCCCTCGAACACATTTGGACCTAACAATTGGTATCAAAGCTATATGTTTAACATACAAAACATAGATCCTTGTGTTTGGTAGAAGATTTGTGAGTTTTCATTTCTAGAT
>QRFB01005816.1:23832-37833 GCA_008931105.1 Oenanthe javanica
CAGAGGTACCAGTTCTAACCCTTAAAGAAGAAATGTCTATTGATGATTATAAGGTGCAGAACGGGGCTCTTAGCAAAGAGATCTATATGTTGTGCAAAAGCCTAAATACTTCTAAAAAAGAACAGAAAACACTTGTTGCCAAATGCAGAATGCTCGAGGAAAAAGTAGAAGAATTAGAGGCTGCTTGCACTATAGATACATCTGTGCTGGGCATATGGCTGATATGGTTAGATAGTAGATAGTCTCTAGATCGTTTGCACGCTAATTTTGCGTCATTCGGAGTTACGAGTCAAAAGTTATGGCCGGTTTAGTAACGGTAGCGCAGAAAATGGAAATTCAGTTTTTGTCCAACTTTGAGGCTATGATTGGACTAGCTACGGAGCTTAATAAAATCTAAAACTTTTATGGGAGATTCCTTGACAGTCATAGAAGTCTTTAGAAAAGAAATCGTGTCAAAAGGAGTAATTTCTAATTTATTAAAAATGCTAGAAAACAGGGTATTGGAGTAAAATGAACATGATGAAAAGGTTAAGCAACCATTTTGGGAGTCGAATTCGAGCAAGTTAGAAGACTTGTCTCGAGTCGGTCAAGTAACGAAAGTTGTTAAGGAATATCATGANTGACCGAGATCACTATGAAAAATGGGTGTTAAGAATGAAACTTTACCTTGAGTCCGTCAATCCTAAATATTTGGAAGTCCTTGACAAGGGTAAATTTGTACCAATGATTGTTGTTCCTGAGCATATGGAAAGAGATGTGATTGTTCCACAACGGTCTGAGCCTAAGAAGGTAGCGGACTTTTCAGATGCCGATAAGGAGCAAATAGCTTTCGATACATCCGTTCGACAAACATTGATGGAATCCCTAGATCATGAGATGTTCAATGTAGTCAAAGGACTAACTACAGCGAAGAAGATTTGGGATAAAATAGAGGTCGTCATGGAAGGTACCGCTGAGGTCAGAAGCAACAAAACACTTATACTCAAGATGGAGTATGACACCTTCAGAATNAACTTTTATGGGAGATTCCTTGACAGTCATAGAAGTCTTCAGAAAAGAAATCGTGTCAAAAGGAGTAATTTTCAATTTATTAAAAATGCTAGAAAACAGGGTATTGGAGTAAAATGAACATGATGAAAAGGTTAAGCAACCATTTTGGGAGTCGAATTCGAGCAAGTTAGAAGACTTGTCTCGAGTCGGTCAAGTAACGAAAGTTGTTAAGGAATATCATGACTACATGTTGGTGTATAGAACTTGATTAAAAATCATTGACACGATACTTTTACGAGTATCTAAGGTAGGTCCGATGAGATGAAATATCGGGCAAAATAAGAGTTAATAAAACTACCAAGTGCAAATTGTAATGACCGTAATTGGACTCGATATAGGTTTGTGGATTAGTATCGAGGTCCTAGCTTATCAAAATCACGAGGTTTAATAGTCGTGAAGCAAATGTTAGTACTTAATAAAAAGTGGTTATGATTAGTAGAGTTAATTAGTTAACTCAAGTAGAGAGACTAATCAAAATTCTTATATCTATTGATAGAACTTCTGGATTACAAGTGGGATCATGGATATGCATCATGGACACCAGGCAAGATTCCTAACTCTATTTTCAAATTCTATTATAGAATATTTTGATTCATGTATGTGCAAGTATCTCGAGTCCTTGAAATCTTTGAGCTTTTAATAAATTCTTGGTTATAAAGCTTTGTTGAGTATAAATTGTTTATATCAATCAAAAACCGTGCCTTCCCTTTTCTTACTTGATTCTTTGATGACTCTGAACTTCTTGAAAAGTTAGAGTTCGTATAGTAAGTTATTAGGGATGTTTGTTGGAGTATCGAGTTACAACATTCATACTCGATTGTTGACCGGGAGTAGTCTATATCTTTTTACTGATAGTCGATATTATTCGAGAAATTTTCCTGATAATATATTTTGATATTAATTGATAGTAAATATGGATTATTTAATTATTAATTAAATATCCATTAAAATTATTTGAAGAGTATTTAATGTTGATTAAATATTATTTAAAGAGATTTAAAGTATATAAATATTGATTAAATACTTCCAGTTTATTTTGAATTATTTAAATATTATTTAATGTTGATTAAATACTATTTAAATATTTAGGTTCATTTAAAGATATTTAAATATTGATTAAATACTTTTAATTCTTTCGGGATTATTTAAATATTATTAAATGTTAATTAAATATTATTTAAATATTTTGGGTTCATTTAAAATTAATTAAATATTAAATAATCTTGATTAAATCCTAATTTAATATTTTAATTCTTTTAAATCCATTTGATATTATCCGAGGACTATTCTAGGTCTCATAATTATTAATCAAATATTTATTTCTTCTTTAAAAATATTTTGGAGTTATCTAAAATTCTTTAAATATTAATTTTCATTAAATTAGAAATACTGAGCTATGACTCGAATATTCTGTAATTATTTTGAGTTGATAACTCCATGTTAGGGAATGAATATCTGACTCCGACATTCTTCCCATTTATTCTGGTGCCTTTAGGGACCATTATCTTATACAAAAATTTAATATTATCGTGGGGTCTATTTTATTCCCTTATAGCGACTCCCCGGTCGTGTTCTTGAGTCTTCTTGATTCNTTATTATGGATATAATTGTTAAGCAGGTGAGTATTATTATGGTGGAATTGGATCGTGATGGCCTGGATCCTTGACCCCGGATCTGGGGGTGTCACAGTAACTGTGTCTATATAAACACAGAAAGACGTTAACATTAGATGTAACTTTCAAGATATATTATTCTCATAACCTAGTAGCTCTTAAGAACAGTGAATTTCTTGAGAGAGTTTTGTATTCAAGTTCATCATATTAATACAAAACAGTGTTTCTTTTATATACTTATATTCTTGATCGATTATTTGGTATCCATTACATTCAACCTCCATTTTATAATAGACTATTTTTCTGGGCAAATAATTGGTATCAGAGCAGACAATTAATTTCAACTAAAAGATCATATAAACATGTCTGTAAACAAGTATAAAAGCATCAGAATCCCAATCTTTAAGAAGGCTGAATAACCTACGTGGAGGGTAAAGATAATAATGTTCTTAGAAGCAACTGATCCTGATTATATAGATAGAATCATTGAAGGTCAGTATCTCTCAACCAAACTAATGTCATCTACAATTGTGGAAGACAGACAAGTTCCTGAATATTATACTCTAAAGGACAAGAAGGAATGAACTAATCAAGAAAAGCAAGAGGTCTTAAAAATTGCAAAAGTAAGGAACATACTGTATAATAGTCTAGACTCTGTGATGTCAAATAGAGTTATTGCCTGCAAAATAACAAAAAAACCTGGGATGCACTAGAGAATCAATGTCAAGGAACCAAAGAAATCATGAAGACTAGAAGATATGTTCTAATTCAAGAGTATGAATACTTTGAGGCTAAGCAGAATGAGTCTCTCACAGATATCTATGACAGATTTCTAACCCTGTTGAATAATTTGACTTTGGTGGATAAAGTGTATGACAATGAGGATTCAAACACCAAGTTTCTAAGGGTTCTTCCTGAAGAATGGGATATAAAAACATTTTTAATAAGAGATAAGACTGACTTGGATGAAATGTCTCTAGATAAAGTCTATGGAAGATTGAAAACTCATGATCTGGAATTACAACAAAGGAAAATAGGAAAAGTAGCAGGGTAAAATCTATTGCTTTGAATGTTGAGGCCAAAATTGAAGAACCAAAAGAAAAGGTCCTTAATGTATGATGAATTTTAGTTTTCCAATTAATTTTTTTATTTAAAGTATTATTAAAATATTCAACGTACGATGAATTTTAATAGGTTGTAAGTGTTGGTCACTGATATTGTAGAAGGGGGTTGAATACAATATCAATATTTATTCGTAGAATATTAGATTTAAAATATTATTTTAATTTCTTATGAAATATTAATTATTATGAAATATTATTCAAGTAGAAGATATGATTTTTAACTTGAAAAGTATTACAAAATTAATATGATGAAAGTTTATATGACTAATAAAGTGTTCTAGAACGATTTTAATATGAATTGTTCTAATTTAACAATTATATTTCAAACCAGCACAGAAAGTCTGTGAATATTACAATGCAGAGAAATTACTGAATTTGAATGTTTTCAATAATGAAAATAATGAAGACAAGAACCTCATATTTATAGATGTTGAAGTTAGCAAGAAATTTGAATATTTAACAATTTTCCAGATTCATGCTTGAAAGATAAATACAAGATAGATGTTCCTCTAGACTGAAAAAATATTATATAATTTCTATCTTGACATATCTAACTCTTCAGTCTTCAGAAGTATCAACTTCACCTTCTTTTAGAGTTGAACTCTTATGCACAAGCGTCCTTGGTACCTCTTCAGTGGCTGATGTTCCTGTCATAGTAAATTCTCCATACAACCTTCTTTGCTGAGCTCGTGCTAATTGCCATAGCACTTCCTGCTCAACAAGATCAACTTCATCTTTTTGAACATTAAATGACTGATTTGAATCTATCTTTGACATTTTCTGGATGTAAGATGGAATTTTCTTTGACAAACAATATTTCTGGATCTTTTCAGCAACATCTAACTTGTCTTGAGATCTGAATCTTTTATTTCTGAGCATTGTCTCTACCTCAATCATGTATTTGATTGTGCATTTCTGTAAGGACTCCTCATCTAACTTCAATGTCTGATAAAACTTGTTTAAGAGGAATCTTACTTCATGAGGATCGAGAATGATTTGTGGACTGACAACTCGTACAAATTCTCGGAGTTTGTCTCTTAGTAGTTCATTTTCTTCTGAGCTTCTTCTGACTTTGTTCAATAAAGCCCACAACACAGATATAGATCTTGCTCTGAAGAACTCCATAGAAACTCTGAATGTTCCATTCCTGCATTCCTGTGTGTGTAGACTAATATCTGCTAATCTTCAAGAATGTGATCTACTATGACAGTGATGTAATCAACTTCTTCTTTCAGGGCCTTTATGAAGTTGTCGATGCTATCATTTGAACTTTTCAAGCGTTCAATTAATGAATTTATATGCTTGTCTTCAAATGGACCCATCTGAAGCTTGTCCATGATTTCTCTGGCAGTGTCCCACTTAACACATATCTTTAACTTCACATCTCTTATCTTCTCCTTCACAATAATAGCCCATAAATTCTGTTTTTCAAGACTTGTTTTCCTTTCTGCCTGTGCTCTCTCCTTGATTAGACCTTTCAGTTGCTCAATTTTAGCGTTGCTTACCTTTATGTCTTCTTTCAATTTCCACATTGCCTCTTCATAGGCAGGATCAGACTCTTTCTCTTTTGGAAACAAAAATTCTTGATCAAAGGCACTTTTTTCTTCAGCTTTACAGTAGTCAGGATTGTACGTTTCATCTTGAGCACTATCTTCAACAAATTGATCTTCAGGAAAGTATTGGTCTTCTAGAATATATGACTCAAACTGATCTTCAGAATACATCTTGACTTTGCCTTTTTTCATAGTAGCCCCTTCTTCTTCAACTACACTTTCTTTCTCCTTTTCTTTCTCCCCCTTAGTTGAGGGATCCTCTACAGATTTAGAAGCTTCAAAGGATTTGACAAGTTTTTCCATGGTCAGATAGACATGCTTCATCCATTCATTTAGTTGAACCATCCCTTCATCTCGCTTGTTAAAGCGTTTTGAAGTGATTTCTTCATTTTTAATTATTCTCTTAGTCAAGCTCCTCTCCACATCATCGATTCTTTCATTTATGTTGGTAATCTTCTTCATATCCTCAACGATAAGACTTTGAACATTCTGGATATCTTGAGTTTTGAGGAGAATACTTGACTTTACATCATTCACATCTTTTCGCACGATTGTTAGATGTTCTGTTACAGAGGTAGACTTGGATTTTGCTTGTACTTTTTCATTTTCTAACTCAGCTTTATCAACCTTCATTTCCTTCTGGAGAGCTTCCATTTTATATAAAAGTTCACTGTGTGTGTGTGCGCTCAACTCGCTTGCACTCTTGTTTATTTCACTATTACTACGTGCATGTGTATCACTCGGTGTTTGCCTCACTTCACTCGTGTTTTGCTCCTTTCCAGAATCTGTTGTTGTACCTGTATAAAGTACTATACCTGTTGAAGACTCGAAATGCTCTTCTAATGACTGTGAGGGCGTATCCACAAGTGGGTCCGCTACTGACATAGCTACTCCGTGAATGGATTCCCAACTCCCTCTATGAAGTGGTTACCTCTCAAATCCACTAGTGGATAAGAGAACTTCCTCGGAAGGAACTGGATGTGAGAAATCCAGGGGTCACCACCTCAGACAATGTAATGCGTGGCTCGTTAGAGTTTGTGGTGTCCCTCAATACCAGTAATGGCAACAGATGCTGCACTGCATCAGAAATATCTTGGTCCACTAAAAATATGGCATCCGATAGGTTTGTATCAAAAACATTTTGCTCTTCATTTTCTGTGCTCTCTTCACTGTGTATTTCTAATAGTGGAGGCCCTGCTAGAGTGAGTGCTAATAGGGTGTGTGACTCTTCACAGAGTGTCGTGCCCGGTCGACGAATTTCAATAGAATCACCTAGTTAATCTAGTGGGTCCAGAGACTATTGTATTACTATTTCAAAGTCCATATTCCATTGAGAGGATAATGATAGGTCTGCAGTTACCTTAGGTTGAATTTTAGATCTTTTCTGATGAGGAGACAGAGCTGCGGGTTCACTCACTGAACTGACTTGATATCTTCTCCTTACTTTTCTAACAGGTTTTTTCCTTTTTCTGATGAGACTCAAAGAGGTTGAAGAAGAAGAAACTGTTTGGGGATCTAATTCAGTTTAGGATTGAACCTGTGTGTTTTCAGGTTAATAGCCGAAATCCTGAAGTGTAAGACCATAATCATAATCCGCCACATATATATTTAAAAATGCACTAGATATATTTATAGGTAGGAAATTAGAACCCAGGGTGTGTGATATTACCTGATGTTCCTGAAATTCCTATTCTACTTGATGAGCAACTTCAAGTAGTAGATGCGCAGAATGTTAAATTTCCACTTGCCCTTGTTTTGTCTCTTATTGAAGTAGTTGAGCATGTGCAGGATTGGCTATTTGATTGAAGATGATAGCCATGTATTCTGTTGTTGTAATTGCTACCCCTGGAAATTTGTTCTGATTGCTGAGCCTTGTGAACAAATTCTTTTGTGTTATTGGGGAAACTTCCACTAGGCTATTTACAAAGAGAGCTTTGTCTTCTTCTAACAGAAGATGATTCATAAAAAGTATTAGAAACCTTGGATAAAAGCAAGAAATTTTCTGATCTACATTTAAGTTTCTGCTCTCAGTAGTGCCCATCTTCCTTATAATTTATGTCAGGATTAGCTTCCCAAAATTTATTCTTCGATTGTGGCCCACAAAATACCCAATAACTTGAAGAAGAGTTGAAATGTTGTGGAGGTTGCTCTTCATGGTGGGAGGAAAAATCTTGGCCAAAGTGTCAAAGAAATAATCCCACTCGCCCACTAACTGATATTTAGACAACTTTACCAAGTCTATATTGCCTTGATAATGAATCGACCGAAAGAATTTTTTTATATCTTCTACTGTTTGTAGCTCAAAATTATTTGTTGGGAACCCCAAGACTCTGTTCATGTCAATTTCATCAAAAATGTACTCTGTCTCTCCAATTCTGAAAGAAAATTGAACCACCCTATCATTCGTACAATTCTTGGTAGTGGAGTATAAGGCCCTTAGAGGTTCAATTTTCAATGGGGTACTCAATGAAATAGTAGTCCTTACTAACGAGAATTCGTTCATAAAACGGATCCAGGACCTAATTCTCCAACAAAATTAGACTTGGCAATTACAAACATGTCTGCCATTTTAAATTATGATTTTAACAATTAATTTACTACCCAATTAGCCCTTAATACTAATATTACAAACAAAATTCGATTATTACACCCAATAATCAAAAATAACCCAAATGTCAAAACCCTAATTGCAATAACACCCCAAATCGAATTGTTAACAGTTAAACAACCTAATAACAGTCCTTAACCAGCAGTCAATCAACCAAAATCAGTCCTACAAATAAGGTCCACAATCAGTTCAAACTAGACTAAAATCGGGTAGAGGTTCGTCTGATATTGATCTAATTTAACCAAACCTAATTAGCTTGTAATACGATTTCACGCAACTATGCAGTTCTAATTAGCACAAAATCGAGAGTTCGGAAAGTTTTGCAAAGGTCTGAGTTCGTGTGTGTATATATGCGAGTGTGTATATAATAGAGTTAGTAAGACTTTTGAAAAGCAAAAAAAAACGTTTAAGTACAGAAATGACACAAAAAGTCGGTAAGACTTTTAGAAAGTCTTACGAGTTTTATTATGAATAAAACCAATTTTTTTGTTTCGGTAAGACTTTTATAAAGAAAATTTTTAACCATATCTCGGTAAGACTTTGGAAAAAGTCATGCCGAAAAAATTTAAGACAAAAGTCTTTCTGATTTTAAAAATAAAACAAACAAACAAAAATAAAATATATATATATATTGACATATAATATAATAGTAAACACACACATATATATATAAATATTATTAATTTTTCCAAAATTTGAAATTTTAGATTAATTAATAATAATAAAACAACTAATTATTTACATATAACTAAATTATTAATGACATATAATAATTATTTATATTATTAAATGTTCCAATTAATTTAGAAATTAAATTAATTCAACCTTGAATTAATTTAATGAATAAATTAACTAAATAATTAATAACATGATAATTATTAATGTGCAATAATAATTAGAAAATCATACAATAATTTATATAACAATGCTTATTAAATACTTTGTGAATATAATATATAATAATGAGTACATATGCTATAATTGAAATAATTTTCTATTAAGAGTATTAAATTATTCTCATAAATCCTGTAAATATTAATATTTAATATTTATGAACTCAAATCAACTCCTAGAAACCAAAAATTAGTCTTTATTTAACATCCATAACTCACTAACCAATTTAGAAAAAGTGGATTCATCAAGTGATCTTATGAAGATGTCGGTTATTTGATCTTTTGTGGGTACAAAATATAATACCACAATTCCATTCATGACATGCTCTCTGATGAAATGATACCTTATGTCGATATGCTTGGTTCGAAAGTGTTGTACATGATTGTTGGAAATGGCTATAGCACTTGTGTTGTCGCAGAAAATTAGAATTTTGTTCAACGCAAGACCATAGTCATTTAGCTGATTCCTTATCCACAAGATCTGAGCACAACAGCTACCTATCGCAATGTATTCTGCTTTGGCTGTCGAGGTAGATACTGAGTGATGTTTCTTGCCATACCAGGAGATCAATGGACGTCCTAGAAACTGACAGCTTCCAGAAGTACTTTTCATATCCATCCTGCATCCTGCATAATCTGAATCTGAATAGCCTGTTCAAAACCTGTTTCTTTAGGGTACCAAATTCCAAGATTTAGTGTACCCTTCAGATATCTAAAAATACGTTTAACAGCTATAAGATGAGATTCCTTAGGCTCAGATTGAAACCTTACACATAAGCATGTTGCAAACATAATGTCAGGTCTACTTGCAGTTAAGTATAATAATGAGCCTATCATACCTTTGTAGTTTGTGATATCAACCTTCTTACCAGTTTCATCTTTGTCAAGCTTGGTGGCTGTTAGCATTGTGGTTTTTGCCGATGAGGAATCTTCTAGACTATATTTCTTCAGAAGATCCCTTACGTACTTTGATTGACAAATAAAAATCTCATCCTCCTTTTGCTTCACTTGCAGTCCAAGGAAGAATGACAGCTCACCCATCATGCTCATTTCATATCTACTCTACATTAACTTAGCGAATCTCTTGCACAAGTGTTCGTCAGTAGAACCAAATATAATATCGTCAACATACACTTGGAAAAATATCATATCTTTATCATGCAATTTATAAAAGAGAGTTTTATCTATAAAACCTCTAATGAAAGCATTTTCAAGTAAAAACTCAGAAAGAGTGTCATACCACGTCCTCGGTGCTTGCTTGAGTCCAAAGAGAGCTTTGAATAGAAAATATACAAAATATGCAAACTCTGGATTTTCAAAGCCAGGGGCTGTTCCACATATACTTCTTCTTCTAACTCTCCATTCAGAAATGCACTCTTCACATCCATTTGATAAACTTTAATATTGGAGTGTGCTGCGAATGCTAGAAATATCCTGATGGCTTCAAGTTTTGCAACTGGTGTGTAGGTCTCGTCATAATTAATTCCCTCTTCCTGAGAGTAACCCTTTGCCACTAGTCTGGCTTTGTTCCTTGTAACAATGCTATAACCATCTAACTTGTTCCTGTATACCCATTTGGTGTCAATCACAGGTCTGTCTTTTGGCCTAGGTACCAGTGTCCATACTTCTTGTCTCTCAAACTGATTGAGCTCTTCTTGCATGGCAAGAACCCAATCTGGATCAGTTATTGCATCTTTAATTTTCTTTAGTTCTTCTTGAGACAGAAAAACTGAAAATAGACATTCATTTAAAGTTGCACTTTTAGTTATAACTCCAACATCTGGATCACTATGATAAATTCAAAAGGATGATCTCTGCTCCATATTCTTTCCCTAGGTAGGTTTGATCTTGATGATTCACCTCGATATTCATTGTGATGTTGTGTTCTACTAGTAGATCCATCATCTCTCCCTGAGTTGCTGCCAGAATGATTTGTTGATCCACCACTGGTATTAGTAGTACCTCTAGTGTTTCCATTGTTTCCACCACTATTACCCGGATCATTATCATCATTACTGTCATGTCCTGTTGCAACCTCAGGTTCTTCTTCATCATCAGAATGTGAGTTTGGATAATTATCAAATTTTAATGACTCAGAAGAATCTTCAGTTTGGATATTTGGGAGTTTAGTGTCATCAAAAGTAACATTGACACTTTCTTTTACTTGGTGCTGATCAATTATGTACACCTTGTATGCTCTTCTTGAATAACCGATAAAAATAGCTTCGTGTGTTTTGGCCTCGAACTTGCTACGATGTTCATCTCTATCTTTCAGCACATAACATTTGGCTCAAATACATGAAAGTACTTGAGTATTGTTTTCTTGCCAACCATTAATTCATTAGGGGTTTTCATATGATCTTTATTGATTAGAGTTCGATTCTGGGTATAACATGTTGTGTTTACTGCAACCTTGATTCACTTAACATAGTTCTTGCAACTTCAATCAGGGTTCGATTCTTCCTTTCTACAACTCCATTCTGTTATGGATTTCTTGGTGCTGAGAATTGTCTTGTTATCCGTTTGTCTGAGCAAAAATCATTCAGAACTTCGTTCCTGAATTCTGTTCCATTGTCTGATCTGATTGCCCGGACAACTAGGTTTGAATCTAACTCAATCAACTTTACATGATCAATCACTACCTGTGGTGTTTCATCCTTAGAGTTTAAGAATATAACCCACGTGTATTTAATGTAGTCATCTACAATCACTAAGGCATATCTTTTTCTTGACATAGACATAATATTAACTAGACCAAATAAATCCATATGTAACAGTTGAAGTGATTCAGTAATGTTAGTAGTGTTTGTGCCTCTGTGACTTTCTTTCTTTGACTTTCCTTTCTGACATGCCTCACACAACCCTTCTTGTGTAAATTTCATCGGAGGTAGTCCTCTTACCAAATCCCTCTTGACTAGAAAGTTCATTGTTTTGAAATTCAAGTGTGAGAGTTTTTTGTACCATAGCCAGCTTTCTTCTGATGAAGCCTTTGAGTAGAAACAATTTTCTTCATCTTCACTTCCTGAGTTGAGATCGGCTACGTACAAGTTTCCTTTCCTTACTCCACGTAAGGCTAGTTTGTCATCTTTAGAATGAGCTATTAAACACTTTTCCTTGATAAAGTTTACTTTTTATCCTCTATCACAGAAGCGACTGACGCTGAGTAGATTGTGCTTAAGTCCTTCCACTAAAGAGACATTTTCAATGATAACATTCCCAACAATTAACTTGCCATATCCCGTAGTCATTCCTTTGTTGTTATCTCCAAAGGTGATGATTGGGTCAGCTCTTTCAACCACGTCTGATAGCAGGGTTCTATCACCGGTCATATGCCTTGAAGATCCGCTATCCAGGATCCATACAATCCCTTTTACCTGTTTAACTCCTTGCAATCATCAAACGGATTAAATCATCTTCGGAGCCCAAAATTGAATGGGCCCGGCATACATAAAGAATTGACCTTTGTTAGCTTTAACAACATACCCTTTCGAACAATAGCAAAATCTACCTTGATTGTACTTACATTCCTATAAATAGTCTTAACAACTTTCTGTTTAAACTTCGGATCATATGTTTCTTTATTGACAGGTGAAGGAATCGCAGCCTTGGATTTCACAAATTTATTATTGATGTGTTGTCCATGTGTCATGTTATTTTTCTTAGTAAACCTTCTTTTGAAATATGCAGACATAGAATTAAAAGCACATAACATACAATTTACACCACCACATGGTTTATGGCATACATCAATAACAGGCATGTTATTCAAAGCAGTATGTGTCTTAACCGTTTCTACTTCAAATTTATCGGCAATTTTAAAGTTCTCAGTAGAATGATATTTGTTGTCACTATCCATATGTTAGGTCCAAAATCATCATAAAGGGGGGGGGGGGGTTGAATATAATGTGGTAGATTTTTCGTTTAATTGTGGATTAAGTGTTTGTGTTTTTAAGATATGAAAATGGCAGTTAATGAAACACAAAAATTCGGGGAAATAACAATGTATTATTAAATCCCTGAGGTGCTACACTTCTAATCAAATGATTAGCTTCAATGGGTTCAATCAAGATTACAATAGAAATACAGTTGAGTGATATAAATGACTGTCTTTAATGGAGCTCCCGTCTATATCTCTTTTGTTGAAGATTGAATGAATACCTCTTTTGTCCATATTGATTTAACCCATATATATTCTGTAGACTTTTGGAAATTGATTTCCAAAATTGTATAAGTCCTTTGTTGTGCTTGTAAGTGTGCTAGTGGTGTATAGGCGCCACTTGGATGTTTGTTACGCCTCTAGAGCTTTTTGTTGCGCCTTGTATACGTTTAGTTGCGCCTGTACACCATTCTATTAGTGCAGGCGCCACTAAACTACTTAGAAACATTTCCAGCAGTTATGTTGCACCTAGCTTGAGCCTTTGTTGCGCTTGCACACTGGATGAAGTGTGTAGGCACCACAAACATTCTTCTTAACTTCAAGTGGCGCCACATCAAGTTTTGTAGCGCCTGCACACCCATTCCCTTGTGCAAGCGCCACAAACCATCTTCTAAACTTGCCTTAGCTTTTCACTTGGTTTGTTGCTCCTTTACAAGGTTGGTGGCACCTCTAGAGTACTTCAAGAGTGTAGGAGCCACCAAATGCAATATTACTTGCTTTAACATATTTATTGAAGTGCTTGAAGTAATTGCTACTTTGATTTTCACTCTTCTAGCTTGATCAATTGATTTTCTTCTGATTAATCAAGATAATTCTTTTCTTGTTGTGATGACGCTTAGTGCACTGGTCTTGTTCACAAACGACTAACACTGAATTAAATTCCCTTGATTTCTGTTCTATTTCAGCTGATTAACTTTGGACTGATTCATTGCTTCTCATCACTGAAACCCTTTGACATCTATACTTTAATCATTGCACTATCTTTAGTCTGAAATCTACTGAACACTTATTTATTGCTGAGGCTTGAACATATTAATGAACTTCTCCCGCTGTCGTTCAGTAAACTTTACATCTTGAATGCTCTGCAGTGATGTATGTATGATTTCTGTTTGCATGTCCTTCTGGATTCCTGTGCTGC
This sequence comes from Oenanthe javanica, assembly GCA_008931105.1. Taxonomy (NCBI): domain Eukaryota; kingdom Viridiplantae; phylum Streptophyta; class Magnoliopsida; order Apiales; family Apiaceae; genus Oenanthe; species Oenanthe javanica. The sequence goes on from QRFB01005816.1 coordinate 37,749, forward strand.
ATATTAGTATTATTTATCTGTCTTTGTTTCTTAGTTGAGTTATCATTATCACTATTACATACTATGTTACATTATGCTTTACAAT